>JAANBC010000286.1:0-40363 GCA_014621405.1 Stylonectria norvegica
GGAGGGGCAGAGGGGGGAGGATGCGGTGGTGAGGCAGAAGAGACGATGGGGGGATGATGAGTTGGAGGGAGGAGGCTCAAGAAGAATGAATAGGGGGAACGGATGGTGAAGCAACACTTGAGTCTCGTCTTGGTGTATTGAGAGTGGCATTCTTGGCTAGTTGGTCGATATGTTGGAAGAAAGTAGATCTGATAAAGGGGGGGCGGGGGCTGGGTGGAAGCATTCGAACCTTGATGATAACATCATCAGTCGACATGGTTGAGCACTCCGGAAGAGTTGTTCATTGACAGTCAAAAGAGACATAAGGCCAGTATGTGTAGCAGTACATGCATGATCTGTAAATGGCTGCAAACTTCATCTGATGAGCCCAGACATCCCTCAAAAGGTTATAAACTCCGTATCCGGGCCAGCTCGCTGAGCAATAAACATCAAACTTAACATGAACAAATGTGACCCCCTCCATATGTACCTCCCTTTTCCTCAGAATATCTTGGTGATACTCTCTCTCGAGATGACGCTGTTCTGCCGCTCGTCTCGCCTGACCCGGAAGAAACTATCACAGAAATCGCTGCACCGCATATGCCGCAGAAACTCCTCGTCGTGGGTGATGACGATGAGCTGGAAGTTGCTCTGGGCCTGGCGGGTCTTGATGATCATGTGCAGGCTTTCGGCCAGACTCTTGATGTTGTCGCGATCGAGGTTGGTAGTGGGCTCATCGAGGGCGATGAGGCCGCAGTTGACGCCAAACGACTCGGCGAGGGCAAGGCGGACGATGATGGAGGCGAGCACCTTCTGGCCGGCCGAGCAGCGGCCGCGCATGTCCATCTCGGTATCCTGCTTGACCATGCAAAGGCGGTAGTTGTAGCTGCGCTTGCCCGTGTTGGATTCGTTGTCGGACCGGATGAGGATGGTGTCGATGTCGGTACCCTGGTACGTGCTCTGCCAGAGCTCGCCGGCGATGCGATTAATCTCAGACATCTTCAACGAGTGATACTGCATCACGGCCTTGTCGACGGCCGAGCTGCACTGCGCGAGATCTTCGATGGCTGCCTTGGTCGTTTCGACGCGGATGTGAGACTCACGGTACTTCCGCTTCGCGTCCTTGTAGTCCATCTCCCACTCCTGTAGCAGCCTTCCGAGTTCCTCGTCCTTTGTCTTCATCGTTCCCATGACCGAGCCGCGCTCAGCGAGCAGGCGGTTGTAGTGGTTCTCCTGCAATCGGGCATCGTTCTGGAGGCGTTCGTAGTCTTCGTCAGCGTTGCGGTCCTCAAGCCCGGCAATCTCCTCTCGGATGACCTCGAGCATCCGAAGGTGTTTTCGGTAATTCAAGTTGTCGTTGATGTTCTTCTTTTTGCGGTCGCCGTTGTCAATGTCCCCCTTGAGCTTGTTGGTCCGCACAGTCAGGTCCGTGATCTCCTTCTCGCTGCTGGCAATGGACTTCTCCAGGGCGTTGATGGCACGCTGGTTGGAAGCAAGATTTGACGGACCACCGCGATCGATATAATCTTGTATGTCGCCGTCCATCATTCTCAGCTCGTTGACCGAGTTTGCTACCAGATCGCGAGCCTCGGCGATGACCTGCTCCTTAGACCGGCCACGCCGAAGGACATCGTCTCGCGCTGATCTTGCTTCAGTTATGCTGGGCTCGACGGTTTCCAACTCTTCATCAGCACGCTGAATGATCTCTCGCTGGTGTATGAGCTCCTCTTTTAGTGCCGTGATCTGAGTCTGAAGTCCCTTTTTCTTGTCAAGTTGTCCCGAGGCTCGGCTGATCTTGTTGTTCAGCTCGCTCTTCTCCAGCTCGAGCGAGTTCAGCTGATCCTTCATACGCTGCCTATCGTTGGTGAGCTTCGAAATGCGGTTCTTGAGGCTTTTCATTTGGTCTGCAAGACCAGCTTGCAGCTCATGAATCTCATCCGGGCTTCGAGTGGCGCCACCAGACATCTGCTGAGACATGATGCGATCGACCTGTGTCTCCGAGTCGCTGATATCTTTGATAGTCTGTGAGATGCTCATGACAGTCTTGGACATGTCCTCCAAGTCTTTTTGCTTCTCTTCTTCCGCAGAAACCACAGAGCTTTGCTCCTCCATTTGCCTCTCGAAAGCGTCATGTTCAGCCTCCGCGGCCTTGCAATCACTTCGAAGAGATGGCAGTTCGGCAGACAACCGTTCATAGGTATCGTACGCTGAACGAACTGAGCGCAGCTTCTCAAGACTCCCCAGCTGTTCTTTGAGGTCCTTCTCCGTATCAATCTTTCCCTTGGGATCCATGCTCTTGTCAATCTTCTTGCTCAGCCTGTCGAGACTCGCGGCCTGGCCATCGTCAAAATGACGGTCGCACAGCAAGCACTTCTTCTTCGAGTCGAGCATGCGCTTGCATTTGGTGTAGTAGTCTACCAAAGCATCAAAGAGGCTCAAGTCATTTCTGAGGTCCTCAACTTGCTGCTCTACAGCGCCAATTTCTTCAGTGTAGTCTTCAACGATGGCGTTATCTCGAACCGTTTGAAGAGCAGCAACAACCTTCTGCTTGCAACTCGTCATGTCCTTGGTTTTCTGATCTTGTGACTCCTTAGCATTTCTCAGCCTAAATTCGACTTTCTGCTGCTTCTGTCTTGTCTGTTCTCGGCGTTTTTGGGCGTCTGCGAGAGTTTTATTCTGACTCTTGAGGGCTGATTGGAACTTAGCCTCCAGCGTTTCGGGCTGCCAATCGGCTCCAAATGTGCTGCTCAGCTTCTCACTCCAAGTCGTTGTAAGCGTTTCGAGTTTGCGCTTGCGGTCTGATACCTCCTTCTTCCTGTAGTCGAGCTGAGCTCGCTCCGAGGCGAGCCGTGTGCATTCAATAAGCTCCCGGCCTAGTTTCTCGTTCTCGTTCTCAATCTGATACAACTTGTCGTTTTCCTCCGATACCTGGCGATCCCAATTTGCGTTCTCAAACCCTTTCTGGGCAGCTTGAAACCTGCTGTTGAGGTCCTCAAATTGACCATCAAGAATGGCTTTTGCACCTTCATCGACGTCTATCAAACCAGATTCGTTCTGCAGCACACTGGTCCGCTTTACCACGGCATTCATCCGTTGCTTAGCAGAAACTCGATCTTGCGTCCGGGCGGATTTACGACCCTCGAGCTCGGTGATGACAGCTGTAGCTTTGTCTAGCTCGGACGAGTTCTCCTTTTGTACGCGTTCCAAGTCTCGTTTCTTCTCGTTTAGTAGCTTATGAATTCGCTCATGGAATGATTTAACATGTTGTTCTGTGAGGTCACCGTCGAAGCCCGAGAAACCATGGTTGAGAGCAGCCTCTTGGATCATCTCCACCCGGGTTTGGAGCTGGCGCTCATATTTGTCCTTGTCAGACTGATGCTTGCCCTGCTCAGAAAGTTTAACAGACATTTCCTTCCTTGACTGTGCCAAGGCCTTCAGCAGGTCATTATACTGTGTCTTGTTTTGCTCGGCTTCCTCTTGAAGATGCCCCATCCTATCTTCGTAATGAGCGAGTGTACTTTCGAGGGAGGCATCGTCGTCGTGAAGCTCTTCGATAGTAGTTTTGAGTTCTTTGACGGCATCCTGACGGTAATCAAGCTGCTGACGCTTGTTCTTGAGATTATGGACGATTTCCAGGTGGGTGTTGGCAGTTTCACGCGTCTCCCGGATTTTGACTTGGGTCTCCTCCATTTCGTGGCTAATCGACTCGCAAGATTCTCTCGAGGCTTCAATCTCGGCTTGTAGACCTTTCATCCGCTTCTCGGCCCGTTCGCCCCTATCCTTGTTGTCCTTGTTATGCACCTCGTCGTTCTGCAACTTGCCCAGCTGCTCGACTTGCTTTTTCCGAAGGACCTTCAAGTTGTCTATTGCCTTGGTATACTTTAGAGCTTCAAATATCTCATCGAAGCGTTTCTTCAAGGCGGCAGGTTCGCTGAGCGGCCACATGGACTCTTCTTGGTGGCAGAATATGACAGCATCGAGGATGGCAGGGGAAACACCCAACCGCTCGGGAATCAACTCATCAAGCTGGGCTGTCCTAGTTGAGGTCGTCGTCCGTTCGCCGTTGTTCATCACCACAAGCGAGCAATCGAGAGTTTTCTGAGTTCGTGCCGTTTTCTTAACGGTAAGTTGTATGCTTCGGGTCGCGACATGTTGGCGGTCGTTGATGGATCGGAACTGCAACTTGACCTGGGCCAGCACCTCTTTCTCGCCGCACAACTATAGCTGTAAGTTGGATGCTGTCGAGTGTTGGTTAGAAGGCTAGGACAAAGCTACCTTGGGATCGTGAATGAATGCGCCTCCCTTGCTATTGGGAGGCAGTTCTCCGGTTGTGGCATATTTGAGACACTCGATTATTGTGGTCTTGCCAGAGCCGTTGTATCCCACGATGAGGGTCAGTGGCGTGTTGAACTGGATGGCCTCTCGGACGGTTGGGCTGAAGGAACGGACGCCCGAAATTGAGAGCTTGTCGATTCTCGACATTGTGGGCGGTTAGCTCATCAAGCAATGAGTAAAGAGAAAAAGCCGCGGTAACACAGGGTACGAAGTATGTTTCACTCGCTGGGATAGAGCGCTAGAGAATTTATCTGATGCGGATGGTTTCTTGAATCCGATAGAGTGTGACGCGACGGTAATGGGCACGCGTCTGGCATTAGGAGGCCGGTGATGCGTCTTCACGTGCTCTCAAAACATTTAGATTGATTTAGCCGACGTTTTAACGAACCACCCGTGAGACCGAGATGCGAGACCGTGGAGGATGATATTGGGCACCCGAACCCTGAGACCAAAAGCAATGAACGATTAAGCTTTACCTTGAATAACTTTGTTGATCTTGTCGTCAAGTTTGGTATTGAAATTTCTGTATATTCTGTTTCCTAGACAAAGCCAAAGGCATGCAAATCGTACCTTAGAATACGATTGCAAGTGAGAAGTGGGGCTCCCGCATTGGCGGATATTGATGCACTCACGCGTGGCCGTGTTCATGGCTCGTTCATCACTCGGTCATGGCTCGCGGATTCTGGCGGCATCATAGGCGCCTCATGCACAGAAAACCGGTTTATTAGCAGGGCAGACACTGCTAGCGGGCGAGACCTACAGGAGTCTAAAATCCCCTGAAGGGTCTAGACCCTGGGACCTGGGCTGAGCTGGCGTGGCCGTCACCCCGCCATTTGCGGCGTCTTTGCAGTCGTCTTTGCTGTGCTGATTGTGAGAGCGGGCTGGATCTGCAATGGAATTCCTGCTACTACGTGCTAAGTACGTACCAGCTGCTAACCTAAGAGACAGCTAGTAGTAGGCACATGATAATGACGGGTTAATCAATGAATTGAACCTCCATCTGGACTCCTTTTACCCCGCTAGGAACCGCACAACTGTCCGGCTTCTCCGTAGCTTACAGTAGATTGTATTTGCCCGGGGCAACTTACAATTACCTGTATTAGTACATTACCTACGTGACTCTGTAGTGTGAAAGCGATCCGACTTATATATCGGTTTCAGGTCATCGCCCCGCCCGTTTATGATTATCATCTCCCTGCACGACTCGTCAACTCAACAAACTACAGTAACGGATAATCCTTAACCTTGGGCTCCAGCGGAGTTGACCAGACCTGGGTTGTTCAGCCTTGGATCCATTTAATAATGTACCTTGCGGTATGTCAGTGGCAAACAACGTCCTGACGGGGCCTTTCCTCCGGCCCACAGAACCCCCCGGTATCCATGGATCCATTCATGGATACTTACCTTACTTGAGTTAATGTCGGGGGACTGTACGTACATACATGTAAAGTACCTTACGTACGAAGCAGTAGAAGATAGACCCTGTATTATTATCCCAACCATATGGATCTTCCATGGTAGCACTACCGCATTTTAAGGTCCCCGCCAGCTTCAAAACCAAGGCGCACCCGCACCCGCACCCGCCCCCCCGCCGAGCCTCGAGGTGCGTATGACGCTCTTTCTCTCTTTTACTCTCGACTCTCGACTCTTAACTCTTAATTCCCATCAACATTGTTCCTCTCCACGCCGTTCTTGGGCAGCTCCCAGTCTCACGCCCGCGCTGTCTCAGCCCTACACTACGAACCTCGAATACGATACATTCATTATCTGTCTAAGCCTTGTGCGAATGCGATCGTCATCAACGACGTGAGGCGCAGAGAGTCCTAGCCCTCACCCGTGCAATTTTACAAAACACAATAGCCACATAAAAGACGCCCAGAAATGTCCAATCTCTTTGGCTACGACAACCTCGATATCGGTCCCGGTCCCGGTTCGGACGCGCTTAGGACGGGCGGCCAGGTCATTCACCACCACAAACCCAGCGGCGACAGTCGCGACAATCACAGGCCTGTGCCGGCGCTAACAAGCTGCAGATGGGATCCGACGCGCAAGCGCAGACGCAACAGACGCAGCAGACGCAGGATGGCAACCCCAACGGCCTCATGTCCCTGATAGACCAAGGCATGATCGGCGCTTTTGGCCAAGCCTCAGTGCCAGTGCCCATGAACCTCGACCTCGACGAACAAGACGACAATGTTCTCGCCCAGTCCTTCACCACGGGCAACGGCAATGCCACGGCGAACTCGGTCGCCCAGTCTGAGAACCAGTTCAACACGGCTGCTAACAATGTCCCGGGAGCAGGACCAGTCCCCCCGGGTGCCTTTGCCCACATAAACATAAACTCTGTAGCTGGCGGCAACACCTTGACCGAGTTCACGAAGAGGCGCAACTGGCCCGCCAAGGTCGTTGAGGAGCTCAAAGACTTCCTCCAGATCCTCGATGCAAACGGGCGCATTAAGTATGCATCGCCTAGCATCCTCAAAATGACAGGCTACGGCACCGAGGAAATTCAGGACATTTTTCTCAAGGACCTCATCCACCCTGACGACCAGGGCGTTTTCGTTGCTGAGCTCAACGAATCTATCGCCTCCGGTAACCCCCTGCGCATGTTCTACAGGTTCAAGAAGAAGGACGGCGAATACACCATTTTCGAGACTGTCGGACACGCGCACATTGCATCAGCCAAATTCGCACCGAATCCCAACAATCAGTCACCATTCTGTCAAGCCGTCTTCATGATGTCACGCCCCTACCCCACCAAGAATGCTGCCCTACTCGACTCCTTCCTGGAGCACAAGATCGAAAACGAACGACTAAAGCGGCGCATCGCCGAGCTGCGACGGGAGGAGGAGGCCGACGCTGACGAGGCGCAGAGGCAGTGGATGCAAAGCCAAGAGGGACGATCCGATGCGGCGCCATCTGAAGGGACCGGCGTGTCGTCTCGAGGAATCAGTAACAGTGGTCCTGGAAACGACCGCCCCATTGCGCCCTCGGATCATAGCGCCCTGAACATCGCTCTCACTCGAGAGAACCTCGAAGGACAGGCTGCCGGCAGTCGACCAGACTCGCTACGTGACAAGATGGCGCGTTACGAGGGCGCCTCGCACACGGATACTATCGAGATGCTGACCGGGCTACGGTACATGGAGGGAGAGCGCAGTCGGGGCATTACGACGGGAAACGCAAGTCCGACGCTGATCAAGGGAGATGCTGGCATAGCAATACCAGCAGAACGAGATCCACGGACGGGCGAGAAGAAGAAGAAGCTCAAGACGTCAGAGGAATACGTGTGCACTGATTGCGGCAAGTCTCCAATGGACGCGCCACACAGGCAGTGAGGCCAGGGCGATGAAACAGTTTGCTAACATCGAACAGGCACACTTGATTCTCCTGAATGGAGAAAAGGCCCCAGTGGCCCCAAGACGCTGTGCAACGCCTGTGGCCTTAGATGGGCCAAGAAGGAGAAGAAGAAGAACAGTAACAACAGCACGGCACACCAGACGCCGGTGGATCACGGCTTAGGGTAGGGTTTGATGGGATGACTCCTTTTGCAACGAGAAAGAGACCGAGGCCGAGATGTCAGAACAGAACTGGCTGCAGCGTTAGAACGATGATGAGGGAGTTCGGATTGGCTTCAAAACGCATTTCACTAGCGAACGGGGTATACACGGAACAGAATACCAGCGGGCAGCCTCTCAACCCGCATGAGATCTGTCGGAGGCTAGGCACGACTTGAGGACATTTGGTATGGCTATGACCGTAAGGTACTTGATATCTGGCCCGAGGGGGTAATAGGAGCAGAAGAGATCTAGCATGTGAGGCCTGGACGTCTGTATTCCCAAATACACTAGGCGAGAGACGAATTCACGTATGGTTGTCGAGGAGGGTGCTGACAGAATGTAACATTCATGACATGACGATGTGATTCTTGGGAATTCTGCTATTCCCGTGGCTTGAAGCTCCCACAAGCGGGCCGGCAGTGGAACGGGTTCCAGATGGCGCGTCACTGGCGGCGGGAGACGTGCCGTGTGCCGTCGTTTCACACTGCTTGAGCGGTTATGCGGAACCATAGGGCAGCATCGATGTTTGAATGATTCAATGGCACCCTATAATATGAGAGCTTCTTATTAGTAGCGTGTGCGTGTACATGTGCATGTGTGCTTATGTCTCTTCACTTGTTGTCGCTGCAGGCCGTCTCCTATTTTAACCCGTAATAAAGCCAACGCGTTGAGCAGACGTCACTTCAACCTACATTTCCCTCTACACCAACGTTCGATCTACAGATATCCCAAACTACACACAACCTTCAATATGGACAGCTTCCTCAACAAGGCCAAGGAATACCTTGATGACGGCAATAACAACGACAACAACAATAACAGACCCCAGCAGCAGCAGCAGCAGCAGCAGGGCCGTGATGATTACGGTGCGTGTTCATCGATGATGTCTACCCCGCCATGCCATCCCCATGCCCCTCACTTCCGACTTCCCATGATGCCATGATGCACCATATAAACACGAATATCATATAGTAAATTGTACGATCCATCACTAACGCCAAATGTTCTTCAGACCAGCAAGCGCCCCTCGCCGGCTCCAACAGTCTGTCCCCGTCTCCCATACAACCATCTGCCGCCCCATGTCTAACAATTCCCAGAGCCTCAGGGCGGCCTCGCCAGCTTCCTCGGCGGCCTCGACTTCGACACCGCCAAGGATGCAGCCAACCAGCACTCGGGCTCGTCAGGAAACAACGACATGTTCTCCAACATCCTGAACGCCGTCGGCCAGAAGCAGGGCAAGCTGGCCAACGAGGACATTGACGAGGAGGGTGAGTTCCCAGTTCCTGTCCAGCTGCAGAGTATGGGGCATGCTGGCTGACAGCGTGTTCTCCGTTGTAGATGCCGTTCGGAAGCACCAGAAGACGTACAACGATGACGACGACGAGAACAGCACCACCGAGAGCAGCCTCGGCACCGCCGCCGCCATGCAGGCGCTGAAGCTGTTCAACAAGGGCGAGACGGGCGGTAGTCAGAGCGCTTACTTGGGGCTCGCCATGTCTGAGGCTAGCAAAGTGCGTTGCTTTTCCCTTGACATATGCCGTTTCTGCAGATGGGACAAGTGATTCGCTGACTCGTTCGTTCTCTACAGCTCTTCGACAACAAGTCGGCCCAGGGCAAGGTCTCGCCCAGTGCCAGCAAAGACAACGTCGTCCAGAAGGCTGCCGAGATGGCCATGAAGATGTACTTCAAGAGCCAGGGCCAGCAGCAGGGCGGATTGGCGGGCCTGGCCTCTAAGTTCATGTAGGTGGTACGAAGAGGGTATGATTGCTACGATACGGACGAGAAGACGCTTCACATCTGCGACCCAGATATAGCCAGATAGGTACAGGAAGAAAACAATCAGCTCCCCAGCGAAGTCTGCGCACCATTAGGACCACCAGTAGAATGTGAACATTCAGCGCAACTTAGGCGCTCTTGTTCTTCTGCACCAAGTCCATTACGTCCAGCCACTCACTCGGCCGACGCCTGCCCCCCTCGTATCCATTATACAGATACTCCTCTGCCTCGCCCGCCCACGCCAGGAGTTGCTCCTCGCTGCCCCACTCACCCGTAGCCATCAAGCCCACCGGCAGCTTGCCCTCGCCATGCTCCGCGTCCACGTATCCCACGGGGGCCGACAACGCCGGCGTGCCCGTCATATTGGCTAGGAAGATGTACAGCATGTTCTGGATGGTCTTGTTGGTGTCGCTCATGCCGTACTTCTCGTCACCGGGAACCATGGGCCACCCAACCATAGGGGTCGTGGGCGTCATGATAAGCAAGCCCGGGTGCTTCTGGAAGAGGAACGCCATATGCCGCATGACTAGCTCGCGGATGGAGTTGTACTTGATGTAATCGGCGGCGGGAGTCTTGGAGCCGATGGACAGCACTACCTTGTTCGCTGAGCCGACAATGGACAGCCAGTCAGCCGAGTTGGGCGTCCTTCTCCGCGCCTCCTCGGCCATTTCGGTGATGCAGATGGCGCTGTGAGCGAGTTGTGCCTCGGGGACATAGGGGATAGAGATATCCACGATGTCGTAGCCATACTTGTTGGCGAAGTAGTCGACGGCCTTCTCGCACACCTCGGCGACTCGGGGGTCGGCGCGGTTCCACCAGTCGCGGTAGATGCCCATGACTTTGTTGGCGGACGGGGTCGGCGGGATGGACAGGGCGAAGCGGCCCTGGATGGGACAGTCGGGGTTGGGCTGGGACATGACGCGGTAGGCGATGGTGAGGTCGGCGACGGTGGCGGCTAGGGGGGTCGTTACGCACATGGTGTTCTTCATGAACATGGTGCGGTGATGACTTGTTTTGAGCCCGTAGACGCCGTTGAAGGAGGCGGGGATGCGAGCGCTGCCGCCGGCGTCTGTGCCGACGCAGATGGGGACGACGCCAACGGAAAGAGTCGAGGCAGCACCTGAGGAGGAGCCGCCGGGATAGTAGGCGTTGTTGTGCCAGTTAATGGGAGTTCCTTGGGCGACCTGTCTGCTGTTAGTCAAGGTGTGACATGTGTATACGTCTCCAGGAAGATGCTACCCACATTGCAACCACTAGTATCTATACATCAGTTAGCATGGATAGTAGCAGCATGTTTTCCCGAGCAACACACCTGAACCAAGCTCGTGCATGCAGTTTTTGCCGATGACCACGGCTCCAGCTTCTTGAAGCTTCTTCACCGGCCACACCGATTCATCCTTCACCTTGAAAACGGGAAGTGCCGGATCATACTTCATGCCGATATGGTTATTGTACCCTTTGACATCAGTGTCGTCTTTGACACCTACGGGGACTCCATCGAGAACCCCCAGCGGCTTCCCAGCGGCGTACCGTTCTGTCGAGGCTTTGGCTGCTTCGAGCACCAAGTGATTCTTGCTGTGGGAATCGACCCATCCCGTCTCGTACTTCTTAGCTGGAGTTGTGGTGCGCGTAATCAACAGCAGCAGAGCCTCGGCAACCTGAAGGGGAGTGACGGCGCCAGACTTGTACATCTCATGGTAGTCGCTTGAGGTGTAGTACCGCGCCCCTGAGCTGGCATACTTGGCACGGAGGAGTTCTTGCTCAAAGTCCAGCATGGGCGATGTGTTGCCGAGCGGCGTAACTGCAGGCTGGTAGGGAAAAAGATAAGCTTCGTAGGGACTTGAGACGCCAGGTCAGACTCTTTGACTTACATGAAACCTATAAGGAATATCATCGAGAGCTGGTATGTCCTTGATGGTGCCAAAACCGGCATTGTCCCAGAAGTGTTGCTGGAGGAAGCCAACCTTTGATATTCTTGACGAGAATTAGTTTGGTTACGTTGAATAGCAACTGTAAAGGAACTTAGAAGAGGAAACTTACACGCTGGCACCAATGACAAGAGGCAGCCCGCGAAAGATGGGATTATTCTCTACCTTGGGATTGTACTTGACATCGGGTCCCTCGATGGGCTCGGGATAGTCGGCGAAGGCGGCTGAGGGAGCCATGGCAACGGATTAGATGAGCTGGAGGAACGAGCGCCGTAGTAGGAAACAAATTCACGGTACGGAGCTTAAAGTCACAGATCTATGCGAGCTTGAGCGAGAGAATATCACAGGATCCGAGACTGAGGATGGCTGACGGAGCAGGAGTGAGAATGGAAATCTGGCGCAATTCATGTGAAGAAATCCAAAGTACCTTATTACTGTAGCCAGCCACAAACGGAAGCTCCAGGACGAGGTGACCAGGGCATCCGTTCTTCAATATCAGGGGCCTGCTCCAGGGGTCAGCTCCCTGTAAACCCACAACTTCAACGGTCCGCCCGGGGAGACGGATAGCGTCCGGGCTCCAACAAGCTATTGTCCCGCCGTCAATAGCTCTTGTGCATCGATGCCGAGGCCCGTTGCTGTCTGGACGAGTCGGGAATATATCGAGAAACAACCTCGAAAATGGGTTCCGAAGATCCGGAAGATACATGTCATTATTTCGCATTTCGCGGAAGCAAAGTGCAGTTCCAGTGAATCCCTTACTGCAAGTTGCTAAGAAAGGAACCCTGGAGGTTCGGTGAGCGGTGAATCAAAGGAGCCGCCTTAGGTAATCCCGGTGACCAGCCCATCACCGACGCGGCCACCTGCCCCCCCACGCGTCACCGTGCATCACATGAACTAAGCCTTTGACCGTCATGCTCGTGACTGACTTGCTCTACCTTTCCATTATGGCTGTACTTCGACCCGTTTAGTAGCTCGCTCAACTTGCATCATACTGCAAACTCTTTACAAAGACTCACATTCTCTAATCGCCAACATATCGACGTGAGGGCGTCTCAATCGGTGCAAACCCCCTACAACTACTGTACCCCGCCATCGACAGCTTCGCGATAGCTGCTCCCGATATTAGCTGCAACCACCACACTTATAACCATGTCGCTGTTCAGTGCCCAACTGCATCCCGGCCGTGCCCTGGGCTTCCTCAGTACGTCCCCTCTCTCGTTTCTCCTCTGTCGAATACTTATCATCTCTAACAAAAGTCACATAGTCCTCGGCGCAACCCTCCACGACGTCTTGACCCGTCTCAAAGCCGAACCTCAACGCTTCCCCAAACTCGAGGTCCTCTATTCGCCCGAGCGCCCCATCACCGAACCCGTCTGCATAGAGCTTCCGACGAACGGTATCCGGCTACGCTTCGACGGGCCCGAACAGCGGTTGCGATTGATCGAGGTGACCGACTTCACCAAGAACCACATCACCTTTAAGGAGCGCGACCTCGTCAAGCCTGCGAACGAGTCATCGGCGCCGGCATCACCGGTCCCTGGCGAGCCAACCACGGGACCGACATTCCGGCACATCTATCACCGGCTCCTGGGGCCTACCTACGCGGGCGAGTTCATCCCTTCCTCGACGGGTCAAGACTCTGGTATCTATGTCTTATCCTACCCAGGGGTCGCCTGCAACTTCTCTTTGGCCACATCAGCATATGCGCCCAACAAAGACGTCGTCTCAATATTCTCCTCAGCAACTAGCCAAGTCGCCACATCCATGGCTATATTCAGCGGCGACTCGTGGGCCGAAGCTCGACCAACCCTTTGGACTGAAACTCTGCCCAGCATCAAATCAACCACCGTCTTGCCGAGGGGCAAAGACGTGTATCCGGATGAGATCTCTTTGATTAGACTGCACGGTGGCGGCAGGGTCCAACTCTTTCGCAAATGGACGAGTAACAGTTTCTGGATCAACATGGGCGAAACAACGCCGCAGGACTTACTCCTTGAGCTGGGTCCCCCGAATGCCATATATCGCAAGAACGATCAAAAGATGGTCATCCACAAGATGCGAACAGCGAGCAACACTCGATCACGGCCAAGTACCAACGATCTAGGCCGGCCCGAGGAATTAACAGACACGGATCAGTCATCGATGAACACCGGCTCAGACGCATCCGACGACGAAAAAGCTGTTGAGGAGCAAACCGGAAACCCCACGGGAGAGTGTTTTTACAACTACTTCTATCTCGGCTTCGATATTCTAGTCTCAACACGCGTGCCCCCCTCACAACTTCCCCCCGGCGACAACAGCGCCTCTGCCCCCTCCGTCAACGGCATCAAGACGCATTCCCCCGACCGGCTCGTCGCTACCAAGCTCGTCCTCCACGGCAACATCCCCGGCTCGTACGAGTTCAACCGCCACCGCCGCTGCCGCTGGGAAATCGCCTACCTCGACGCCACCGGCGATGCCACCCCCGTCGACTCGGAGGCCAAGTTCGCCCGCATCGAGGACCGCATGAACGAGGCCTGGGCGCACGGCGACCCGGCTCGTCCCCGACAGCGCGGTATGGTCCTCAATCGCGGGTGGGGCGATAGTCCTGGCAGCAGCTGCGAGTTCCTCGGCGGGTGGGAGGAGAGCGGTGCGCGGAGGGTCGAGACGAACGGGGACTCGACGACGACGCTCTATGGGTTCCCCGGGATGGTGTTTGAGGTGTTGAAGAACGGGTACGCCAACACGCTGACGGTGTTTTAGACATAAGCGAGCTTAATTTTTGTGTAAGTTCTGGCGTTCTGGGAGGGCTGACATGGGGAAGGGTATCATAGCACGTATTGAGATGTGGCATGGGGAGTTTTGGTTGAATATGTCTTTAGCATAGATTTCTGCCTCGCCTAGATGAACCCATCTACTCAATATCAATACATCACCGCCGTTCTACCAATCACAAATACACACCCACGTCCGTTACTAGGTATCTCACAACCGGGGGGAGCTCCCCTCGCCGTACAAAGCGAGTAGGCTCTACCACTCCTGCACCTCGCCCTTTTTAGGCTTCTGCATCCGGATCACCTTGTCGCAGTTGAGCAAACATAGCGGGTCAAAGGCCTTCTTGATCTAGAGCTGTGTGTTAGTCGCGAGGCATACTTGATCTGGGCACCTTATGGGGGGATACATACCTGGCGCATAGCATCAACGGTGCTCTCGCCTAGCTCGTGGGGGAGGTAGTCCCTCTTGACGAGACCGACTCCGTGTTCGCCCTGTTATGGATGTTAGTTGTGTCCGGGCATATTGTTGAGGTATGAGAAGACTTACTGTCACAGTGCCCTCCAACTCCACGGCCCGCTTGACCATCCTGTGCACCACCGTCTCGGCCTTTTGTCGCTGGGCATCATTATACAGCAGAATTGCTATCACTCGTTAGAACAACATCCCCATGCCCATACCGCGGAACTCTCTCTCTCAGTACTCACTGTGAAAGTTGCCGTCGCCCGCATGGCCCACAATGGACGCAAAGAGCCCGCTCTTGGCCATGTCCTCCTTGGTCTCTTCGATCAGCTGCGGCAGAGCGCTCATCGGCACGGCCACATCGCCCGTCCACACGTGGTCGCCAGGCTTCTTGACAGCCATGGTGCTCCATAGGGCCTCCTTGCGCGCGCTCCACAGCTCGTCCTGCTCCTCGCGACTGCGGGCGAACTCGAACGTCTTGCTGCCGGCGGCCGTGGCCATGCCTTGCACCTGGTCGACCTGCTCCTTGACGCCGGCGGGCGTGCCGGCGAACTTGAAGAAGAGCGTCGGCGCCTCCTTCCAGGCGCGTGACGTCATGCCCGCCTCGTTGATGCATTTCATTTGGTTGTCGTCGAGGATCTCAATGGCCGCGATGGGGATGCCATGGCCGACGACCTTGCTCACGCACGTGGCGGCGTGGCGGATGGTCGGGAAGGTGCTCACGGCGACGCTGGTCGACTCGGGCTGGACGGTGACCTTGAGGCAGGCCTCGGTGACGAGGCCGAGGGTGCCTTCGGAGCCGATGAAGAGCTTGGTGAGATCGTAGCCAGCGGAGCTCTTGCGCGGGCGCTGGCGCGTCTTGATGACGGTGCCATCGGCCATGACGACCGTCAGGCTGAGAACCCATTCGCGCATGGTGCCGTAGCGGTAGGCGTTGGTGCCGCTGCAGCCGGTACCGATCATGCCTCCGATCATAGCGCCGGGGCCGGGATCGGGCGGGAAGAAGAGGCCGTGCTCGGAGAGATGGTCGTTGAGGGCCTCCCAGCCCATGGCGGGCTGGACGACGACGTCGAGGTCCTCCTTGTGCAGGGCGATGATCTTGTTCATGCGGCCGAAGTCGATGGACACGCCCTGGCGCGTCGGGGTGAAGTGGCCCTCGAGGCTGGTGCCGCCGCTGTAGCCGGTGACGGGGATCCGGCGTTGGTGACAGATCTTCATGACCTGGGCGACCTCGTCGGTGGTGCTGGGGTAGAGGACGCAGAAGGAGCGCTGGTCGGCGCTGGGCGAGTGCGAGGACCAGTTGGAGGTGGCGTGGTGGTCGATGTCGTTCTCCGTCGTACTGACGTTTTCCTTGCCCAGGAGCTTGACGAAGTCGGCCCAGGCGGCCTGCATGTTCTCGAGCTTGGTATTGTGCTGCGGCGCTTTGCTCCGGGCGAGGGGGAGCGTCGACGTGGGTTCGGGCTCGCGCGGCCAGTAGGTGCCGAGCCAGTATGCGATGCCGACGCCGGAGAGGAAGACTGGACGAAGAAGAGGGCAGGTTAGAGACTGCAAGGCTTGGCTGCGAAGCATGGAGGCTCACCAAAGGTCATCATCCAGTTCCGCGACGGATCCGTCATGTTCCGCCACTTCTCATACTGCTCGCGCTGCTCGCGCTCTCTCCGTAACCTCGCGCCAATGCTGCCCATGACCTGGCCCTGGAAAGACCGTCCCAGCTTGGCCTCATTGCCCGCGCGGGGGGGCTTAGGTCGTTCGGGCTCGATGTCGGTGGCGTAGCAGCGGACGAGGGCGGGCTTGCTGAGGCTCGAGGCCCGCAGCGTCCGGAGGGGCGGCCTGCTGGGCGCGCAGCTGGAGGGGAGCCATGGCTGGAGGGAGGTGGGGAGGACTAGAGAGTCAATCGCCGAGAGAGAGAGAGATCAAGCTGCTGCGGCCATGAGAAAGGGGATGCTATATGTACTGCGGGAGGGCGGGCGGCGAGAGCGGTGTATAAGAGAGGTTGAGGTTAAGGTTGAGGTTGAGGGGAGCAAGGCCGTAGATTTCAAAGCCGAGCTGCAGCAGCTATATTCGTCAGAGTGGAAATTTCTCGGCCAGCGTTTAATTCGTCGGCGAGCGTTAGGCGCGTCAAGGTCGGCCGAGCCCCACCCACCCGGCCGGCCCCGAGAGCCCCCACAGTGACGGGGGATGGAGACGGGGGTCCGACTCCGTAAGGCTGGTGTTCTACTCCCGCAGCATCTCAACATCCTCAGCGCCGAAATTACCGGGGGCCGTGTTTATTGGCGTTATTTTAGCAGCTTGCCTCTTGCTGCGGTGTAGTAAAAGGGATAAATAATCATGTAGCACGTAACCTCGTCCCTCGGCCCCGGCGTCAGTCCCACGCGCCCCAATCATGCAAAGCGATAGCTACCGAAACTCCGTACACCCGCTGCGTCTACATTCGTTCCTCGTACCTCAGTGTAAGTGTGGTAATCTCTGTATCAACCCATCCCTTATGTCTTCCATACCAGCTGCACCGTAAAGGTAGGCGTAACACCCTGCATGTGCGCCAGATAGGCGCCGAACTCCTGGTCTTGCTGGATCTGTAAAGAGATGTCTCCTCCCTTCCCGTCAGGCAAGACGCCTTCCACTCTGACACAGAGTGCACCAGAAAACTTGTCGACCGCCGCGTGCCGCAGCTCTTGCAGCGACGGCGAACTGATTGTCGCTATCCACAGACTCGTATTCGTCACGAACGTCGACGACGGATGCAGTCGCAGGTACACCGCAAACGCAGTCGGGACGGAGGCGACGGGGTGGAACACCGCGGCACCGGACGCGGCTGCAGCGTATTGCTGCTGCACGTACTGCTGCTCCATAAAGGCTGTCTGCGCATTGGCTGCCAGGAGCAACGAGGATCCGATCTGCGAGTCGAGCGGCATCCCGGCGGGGATGGATGAGCCAAGAACGCGGTGCGGTGGCGGAAGTCCGTCGGGAGAGTCCGACAGGCTCGACGACTGCGATTGAAGCGAAATCGGCATGTGTGGCGCCATGGGTCCCTCGGATGGCGCAAATGGCATCTGGGAAGCCTGTGATACCTCTGATATGGCGTCGTAGTTGCTGCCCATGCCGTCACCCATGCTGTCGCCAATGCCGTCGCCTAGGTCAACCCCATCATTCTGGGGCGAGCTGTCAACCTGATTCAGTGCCGACGGCCTACTATCCGCCATCCCATAAGCCGGCGGGGTAAGGCTAATTCGAGATGGCTGCTGAATCTGTTGTTGTCGAGGCTGTTGGCGCTGCTGCTGCTGTTGCTCAAGATGCTGTTCCGTCTGCAATCCAGACTGCTGCTGCTTTTTTGGATCTTTCCGTGCCCGATCATCGCGCAGCCTCTTCATCACATCCCTCGCAAGCACTTCGAGTGCTCGAGCTTTCTTGCGAGAACTCGGATCCGTTCCGGAAGTGGCCAAATTTCTGATCAGCTCCGATCTCTCAACCCACCTCCGCTTCAGGTCCTCCCACTCTCGCGGCGTCGCGTCCGACTTGCAAGTGAACTTGGCATCCCGCAGGACATCGTGAAAGGCCGACCTGATCTCGCGCGACTCTTCTGGATTGACGCCCAGTGCGTTCTTAGCCTCAGCGAGGGTCATCCGGGTGTCCAAAGTACGCACCCGCTTCGCAACATCCATGCAAATCGCGTCGAGCGCCAGCCGCTTCGACTCAAGGTTGTCCTTTGAGCTCCAGAGGAGTAACTGTAAATGCGAGATTTCGTGTATCAAACGCTCTTTGACAGCCTCCCATCGCGCGGGCCCGGCCACGGACTTTTTGGTCACGCCCTCTTCATGACAAATGCGCTGGAAGGAGGACCGTATGTTGTTGTAGACGGATATGTCTAGATACAAAATAACTCTAGCGTCCTCAATTGTCGTCTCACACGGAAACCGAGATGGTGCTCCGGTGGAATCCACTGTCTGGCGGTTTCTCCTCCGTCGTTTTTTGCCGTCCTTGCTAGGAGTAACATCAAGCGCAGAGGTACTCGTCTCTTGGTGCAGCATTGAGAACCCCCTCGAGTCCTGTGCGGGCTGCATGGTCGCGCCTTGGTCATCCGGCATCGAGAGGGTCGAGTCGCCGTCCAAGCCTGGCGAAGCCTCCCGTGCAAGAACGTCCGTCTCCAAACCCGGTTCAGATGGCCGCGTCTTGTCCCCATTAGGAACGCGCAACAGCCACCGATACCGCGCGCGCACTCTCATCAGCTCCCTCTGCTTAATATCAAAGCCATCTTCATCGTTCAAGACATTAAGCATCTCCCGCTGCGACAGATTTCTCTCCCACAGCTCCTTGATGCGACTGACCAGAAGATCGTTCTTGTAAGCCGGGTTCTGCTTGGACGGGAAGTTCCAGCGACGAAATTGCGTCTGGAAGGCCCGTTTGCTGCCGTTTGTCAGGCTCTTGTCGCGCGATGGCCTCTGCCGAGATGGACACTGCCGAGATGGACTCTCCCGCGCAACGGGCCCGGTAGGATTCGTGGCCGTGACTGACTTACCTGGGGGTGAACTTATAGACATCCTTCATGTGCTCCATGATGTCCTCGAGGGGCCGGCCCTCCTCAATATAGAGCTCATAACATGTTTTTCGATGGGCGTCCCAGTCATAGACCATGATCCAGACGGTGGCAGCGAGTTCATCGCTGCGTCTTTGGTCATTGTCTGGTGGAGCTGCGTTGCTGGTCGATCCGGCCACCCCGAGTTAAGCTGGGCTTTCTGCTGACTAACCAAGTTGACAGCAGTGGTCGTCACTGTGCACATATCTCAAAGCGCTGCTTTCTACACTGTACTGAGCCAGGTCACCAAAAAGATCCCAGCTCTTTTGGCACAACAATCTAGACTCCTTCACTAATAATTTTTACAACTCACATCTTTTAATGTAACACTTAAGGTATTGTGTATTCGCAGGTAGAGGAATACATGTAGTCAAGTCCGATTGTCTTTCCAGCGATGGTGTCTCAACACCAAGCTGACAACTGACTGCGCCAAGATTGAACCTCGGCTCGGCTGACGGCTCTGTGACGCGGGGCCGTCAACCACACAAAGGAATCCAACTACCGACCCGTAGCGTATCAGTAATACTCACTTCAGATCTCCTCAGCTCTCGCTATATATGCTGTTTGTACTATTATCAAGAGATTCATATTCGTCTTCAGACGAGACTTCTTCCTACTCATCGCCAAACATCGTGATAGTTCAACCCATCCACACAGTCACCACCATGTCATCACCAACCCTCCCCGACAACTACAATACCTTCACCCTACCCTCCCTGAAGTTCTCCCATCACCCTCCCTCCTCAACAACCGTCACCCCCGTCATCATCCTCCAGCTGCACCGCCCCGCCGAACGCAATGGCTTCACCGACACCATGGCCGAGTCCCTCATCCAGGCCTACGACCTTCTCTCAGCCGACCCACGCGTCAAGTGCATCGTTCTAGCCTCGTCCGAACCGTCCAGCAAGATCTTCTGCGCCGGCATGGACTTCAACGCCAAGCATAACTTCGGCCCTACGACCGAAACCCACCGCGACGGCGGCGGCCAGGTCTCCCTAGCCATGTTCCGCTGCAACAAGCCCATCATCGCCGCCATCAACGGCCACGCCGTGGGCGTCGGCATCACCATGACGCTACCGGCCAATATTCGCATCTGCAGCAAGGATGCCAAGGTCGGCTTCGTCTTCGGTCGGCGCGGCTTCAACATGGAGGCCTGCAGCAGTTTCTTCCTCCCTCGCCTCGTCGGCACCAGCAAGGCGCTGCACCTGACCACAACAGGTGCAGTATACCCGGCGACGCACAAGCTCTTTGACGATCTTTTCAGCGAGGTCGTACCCGCAGACCAGGTCCTGCCCACAGCACTGAAGATTGCCGATGAAGTTGCTGGCAATGTCAGTGGTGTCGCCTCACGGGTGATGAAGGACCTGATCTACCGAGGACCCAACTCCCCCGAAGAGGCTCACCTGCTTGAAAGCAAGGTGTTCTATGACTTATACAACGGGCGAGACGCCAAGGAAGGAATCGACAGCTTTATGCAGAAGAGGGCGCCGGACTTCAAGGCAACTATCGACAAGGATGCCCCATCAGCATACCCTTGGTGGACTCCCATAGATGTTAGGTCTAGGTCTAAGCTATAGATGAACAATGTTGTAAATTGTGTAATTTATTAATATACTTATCAGTCGATCTACGCAAAGCTTTGTCCAGACGTGACTACATCCGAAATATCTCAGCTTCATGATCCCCTTTGAAACCACCGCTGAAAGTTTGACTTACAACGCCCATGTCTCAATCCCAGACTTTGTCACGGTTTGCCTCCCCATCGTCCTTCGGGTCATTCTCATAAAGCTCGGCCCGCTGACCACCTCTCAAACATGTCTTATGTTAACCCAACAATATTCATGGACTACGTTTTTCGTTAAACCCTGCCAGATACGGGGTTCTTTCTATCTCCACACCTCCGTCGCCAAGGCCGGGGTTTGTAACTATTTATGCCCCACACCGGAGCGGACATCCTGAATCGGGTTTCCGTACCTTGTCATAGCCATCCGAACATGTTCGAACAGCAAATCAAATCTCACACTTTTGATCAGCGGGCCAAGCATAGTCAATAAATTCAAGACGCCCGAAGAGTGTCATGCGGGTAGAAGAAGACACCGAACGCAACGAGCATAGGGGGGTTCCCAAGGCCGATCAGATACTAGACATTAATCACTAAAGTGATCCCTCAAATGATCCCTAGAATAATCCATAGAATGACTTACCAAATTTATAACAGCTTAGGCGCAACAGCAAGAGACAGCCGATGAGGAAGTGCCTACGGATCGGCGATACAGCACCCGGCCTGAACAACGAACAGGCGCAACTTGCCGCAAACCTCGTCATCTTCTGCCAGACAGCTCCACGCGGCGTCGGAGAACTCGTATACAACACAGATAAAGATCTGGCCAGACGCCTTACAGAACCTGCTGGGGCGGTCCCTGAATTGTCTAACATATAACAACCGCGACGTGGATGACTTGTGGGAAGAAACACTTTAAACATTTAACCCGCACTTGATTGTATGTTAACTCGTTGTTAGCTACCATGAAAGGCAATGCACAGCACGGCACAGATCATTCCGGTCCACAGTATTGAAGGCATAAACGGACTAGGTCATAAAACATCAAATCAAAGCCTATATTTTCAAGATCAACGCCAAGCCAAACTCTCGCTATCCAAGCCCCCCCCTCATCCAATGCTGCAATGTCCCACCTCAGCCGTTTCCAAATGCTGCGTGCCTCATTCCAGAATCCAAGAATGTAGAAGAAGACCAGGCGGAAAGCAAAAATGTGAAGGCGCAAATTTGAGAGCCTAAAAGCTGCGAATCCTCTCCGATGGATGCCGAGGTGTCGATGCGCGATCCGAAAACGCCATGCAAAGTAGGGTTTGTGGTCCTGCCGTGGGACCGAAAAGGGTCCCGTCGTGAACCGTAATGCCGAGAATCATAACTCCGTTTACGTAGCAGGATGTAGAAGCATCCCCTCAAGGTTGTGGAAGGAAATTCGTGCCAAGGGCCGGAAAATGTAAATCAGTTGCGCTTCGGGTATATCGTGTTGTGTGGTGAAGGGGGGGTTTGTTGTTTCATAAGGGGTATCGTAAGGTGGGTGTGAAATCGTGAAGTGGGACTTCGAGCTGTCAAAGCTAAAATCAGAATACCCTCCGTGAGAATGAGCCGCCTGGGCTGAGGCGGGTGTGGTTGTAGTCATGATGGTCATCCGGTCCTATCGCTTCCCGAGCTTGAGTAACCGAGTTCTGAACCAAAGGACAAATGCTGTCCAAGCCCCAGTTGTCTTGCGCTTCGTGGTGGTGTTTCGTCTCGTTGGCTCAAAGTGAACTCCATCTGTTCTAGGCCGGGGGTTCTGCCCTGTGCTCACGCTGTCGTAGCCTCGGCTGGCGAAGCTCAGTTTCTCTGCCGAGCTCTCACCGAGCATGGGGGCGGTGTTCTTCCTCGAAATTGTCGGGCGTACGTCCGTACTGCTCGAAGTTCGATCGCAGGATATGCGAGAGTGTCCAAAGCTACCCCCGCGGTCATGAGTATGGGGTTTACCCCCTCCCACTCGCTGCTGTGCCTCTTTGGTGTCTGCGCGTTCTTGCTTGCGGATCTGCTCGCGGGCATATTTCTCCTCCTTGACCTTCTCCTTCTCCTCGAATTTGCGGCGGGCCTCGCGAACCTGCTCTTGACGAGTGGCCGTGTCAATATCGCTTCGGGAGCGAATACGGAAGCCGTTCATATCGAGGGAGCTACGTAGAGGTGACATTGCAGTGGAGGAAGTAGAGGCAGCGGAGAGCATCTGAGGCGAGACGAAAGATCCAGTCGGAGGGCTAATGCTTGACGCGGAGTCGAGGGCTATCGAGGAGGCTGTAGTAAGATGCAAATCGGAGCGGCTCCTAGTGACGATACTGTGGGCTATACGTGCGGCGGGGCCAGAGTTTGCACGGCTAGTTGTAGTGACGCGCAAAGGCTGATTGATGTCGGACAGCGAGCTGGTGCGTTGGCTTGCAAGCGAAGGCCTTCGGTGGCGCGGCGGTAAGGGATAAGTCCTGGAGGTCTGATAGTTTCGCGACTCGATGTCATCGTCGTCTTCGGTGATGGTGGGCGAGTAATCGCGAGGAGCGGCCGGGTTCTCGAGGGAGACCAGCGAATTGGCATACGACAGCGGCGGCGTCGAAGTGCGCGGGGTCTGCTGGAAGGGATGGACGAAGGAGCCGTTTCGACCGCTATTGGAGGTAGCCACGGAAGCGTGCGAGGTGCCACTGGCAGAGCGAGCGTGGGAGTATTTATTGGAGCGTGCTCCTCCGGCTGCTCCGCCGTTGGTGAGGTCGTTGGCTGAGAGAGAGAAGCTCACGTCACGCGCAGACCGAGGGGCGTGAATGGGTGTTGAAGTCGCAGACGCAATCGCAGCCGCAGTCGCAGTAGCCGCAGTCGAGAAGGGCAACGCCGAGGACTCGTTAACAGGTGTAGCGGATGCGGCGGGGGAGTCGTCGTCTCTCCTGGTCGGCGCAGCATGTGGATGTGAGGCGTATGCGAATTGAGCCTGTTCATCCCAGCCACGATTCAAGTCGGCCGAGTTCTTTTCTGAAGGCGACTGCAGTCTCTTGAGGATGGGCTTGACGGCCTGGCGACTGCGAGGCTTTGTGATTTTGGCGTGGCCGTGGCCGTGGAGGTTGCCGCTGGAGTGCGTCTGAAAGGACGCCATGGCCATGATGGGCAGGCAACAGGGCCTTGTTGTGCCTCGTCTTGGTATGGATGACTGTTATTGTTGGTGGTGGTGATATTGTTGTTGTTGTCGTGGGGCAATATTGGAGGAGCTGGAGACGTTGGAGCCTTGGAGTTTGGGGTCAAGGTCAAGGTCAAGGGGGGAACGGGATGCGACGCGGGGCTTTTGACGATGGGGTTTGGGGTCTACACCGATGCAACAGCAGGAGCAAAAGCAACAGCAGCAGCCAGCCGGAGCACCCTCGCCCTTAGAGCAACACGGTGATGGCTGTTCGCTCGGGAGACATTGGCGGACGGGGCAACACGGCGACACAGACGAGAATGCAAGCGGCGTGCAGTACAGAGCGGCACCGAGACACAAAGCAGCAGCCAACAACGCACGTTCAGTAACAGAGCGCAGCGCAGCGCAGCGCACAGGAGAGGAGGGGAGAGGCGGGCGAAGGATGCGGCTGGCGGGGGGGGCCAGACAGACAGTAACCGGTAATGGTGTTTGCAACCAACAGTAGAGGGCCGAGAGATGGCCAAAACGAGGCCAAAGAGAGGGCCGCAGGCGGGGGGGCAGCGAGATAAAGAGGAGGTCTAGAGAAAGAGGGGAGGAGGAGCCTTGTCGAAGAAGACGCAGAAGAAGGAGAGGATCCGGAGATGGCGGGGACGGCGGAGACGGCGGCGTAGAGCGATTACGACGGTCAAGGCGGCGGAGCCGTGTTGGTTTGGATTTGGAGTATTGGCGTCGGTGTTGGCGGGAGACCAAGGCTGAGAATGAAGGAAGCACAGCCAATGTGAAGCGCTTCTAGGCCAGATTCAGCCTCATTGTGTGCATGTGCACGTGGGGGAAGCCTGGGGGATACCTAAGGTAAGGTGAGGTAAGGTAGGGAGGTATCGATCGGTAGGTTCAGGTTTGGAGGTTGTCGTCGGTCTGGGAGGGTCTTTTCCTCTTTATTAATTAGAGGGGCCTTGAGGGGCCTTGAGGGGCCCGGTGCAGGTCCACCGTACTACTAACCCTAGTAGATGGAGTCGTCGAGAGTCTACTGTAGGACCAGGTCTGCGAGAGACTTGTTGGCTGCTGTTGACCGGGAATGGAAGCCAAGTGTGGGGATTGAAACAGACGGAAGTGAGGGGAAAAGGCCTCGTTCGCTGTGGTTGAGGTGGTGATATGATCCAATGTTGATGGACGAGGGAGGAAGAGGAAGGATTGGTTTCAGAGTTCAACAATGAGTGGAATGAGGGAGAGATTGGATGATTTCCCTTGATGCCTTGGATCCAATGTCCAGTGTAAAATGTAAAACAGGATACGAAGTAAAAGGCACGAAGTTAATTTCCGGTGTACGAGCTACGAGGGAGGCCGGCCATTCATTCATTCATTACCTTACCCGTCGTCTAAGAAACCCCAATTCGATTACTCGGACCTCACGGCTCACCTCAACCGCGAAGAATCGACAAGTTGATGATGACGATGGACGATGGACGATAGCGTACCGTGCTTGCCGGAATACAAAGGCCAATACCTGCTTCTAGAGACTTGAAAGTGGGCGAAAGAGTCGGTCGACAAGGTTGTTGATAATGAGCACGCAGGCCCGGAACCATTCATAATCCATAATCCATCCATAATCCATCCATAACCCATCCATCCATCCATCCATCCATCCATCCATCTACGTACTACTAACGCATGGATCCTTGTTGGATCCCCGAGTTGCTCACAATCAAATCACTCACTCATTGACGACATCTCGTTGAAAGCAATAGTTAGACCGTCTTCTTTATTAATACCACATGCTTGCTACGTAAATAGCAGATATATAGTGTATAAATAAATACTACTGAAACAAGCTGGATCCATTGCGTTGTTCCATGTCACCACCGAGTCAGTCCCCCTCAATCAACGCGACACACACGACCTTGACCTCGACCTCGGTGATTGCTGCCCGGAAAGCTTCACCGTTCGCTAAGAACTGTCGGACCTCTCCAGGTCTGCTCCATGGCATGGGTCTGCGCTAGGCCTGTTTACGGGTACGTATGATAACAACCTAACGGGCGGGCGCATGGGGCACCCCGGACTCATCAAGCTCCCTTGCCAATCGTCGCTTGTTATCCTTTATCCCTTTACCCTGCAAGAACGGACTGGACCCGGGAGACCAGGACGAAGTGGTAGGTCTCTCTGTTTCTGTGTCTGTATCTCGCTTGCATGTGATGTGATGTCTCCTCCTTGCCCCCCCTCCTCCTACCTACCATGTATCTACATACTGACTATCGATATCCATGGATGACAAGCGTAATTGGTAAGTACTACTAATACGTAGTATGGAGATCGCCTCAACGAGAGGCAGCCCGACGGAGACGACGACAACACCGACGATGACTCGAGATGAAAGCTGCGCCAGCTGAAAGAGGTCGTCACCTCCAGTGCCCAGCTGAGGCTCATTCATCCTTAGCTGATGAATGTCGCCGAGCCTCTAATTAGGTGCTAAGCCTCTCGGTGCTGGCGACGACGATGACAACTTGCGGGGGAAAACCGCCCTCCACTGTTCAACGTGATCCAAGATCCAATACATGTACCTACAGCATTGTATTACATGCTTCTCTGTGTGCCGGTGGCGAAAAATGAAAGAGAAAGGCCGAGATAGAGTCGAGATACGGCATGGACGGACTGTCTTCACCTCGTAACTGGTCCTTGGCCCATTTTACCCCGCCAACTTCGCAATTGAGTGTGTCTCCCGGACTTCTTGGTGGGAACATCAACCATCATTCATCCATCATCATCATAATCAGGGTGTTACGATAAGACTCAGAATCATCATCGGAAAACACCACAACAATAGGAGACACCATCTCACCACCTCACCACCTCATCATCTCACCTCTTCACCTCGCCAAAAGCACATCCAGGGACCACACTGCTTCCTTTCCATCGCATCGCCAACAAACGCCTCCACTCTGAACGCCCGCGGCATCCATCCATAACCATATCCATATCCATATCCATATACATATCCACATCTCCATCTGCACTTGCATCTGCATCTGCATGATATCTGCTGCATCTTCACTTCCCTCTGCCACTTCCCACTGGCTGTTCGCCCGACTCTTCACGCGTCTCCAGCTGTTCCCACAGCCATTCCCCCCTCCCATTCGTAGATCCTTCTCGCCGGGTCTCCCGCTACGTTTCCCGCTAGGCCCCGCCGGTGCTATCGTCTCCGCCGGACCCTGGCAAACCCCTCTTTCCACCGGCGGCCTTGGCGGAACGATAGCTTCGGACGAGGGACTTTACCGCATCCCACCACCAACGAAGCACCAAAAGCAAAGTTCCGAGGCACCGAGATCTACAGCAACATAACACATCACTACACGGAGACCCTGCGTTTTCGTTAACGTGTGGCTGATGTGCCGTGCTTGTGAAGACGCAAATTCATTGGCCAATTGACCATCACTGCATTCCATCAACAACACAGTAAACTACATTACATGTGTTGTAGCATTCATAGGGATGCTGTACAAATTGAAGTCATCCAAAGCAACGCCTTTCACTGTCAGTTGTAAGTGGGCACCAGCACCAAAGGTGTCATCAAGGTTACAGATCACTCAGACTCGAAGCAACTAACGTCGGTACGTTAAAGGTAACGAACGGGAAGCAGCCGTCAGACTGTGTAGGCTCTGTCTTCGCACACGCACGCAATAGTTACTCGACCAACTCATGGAACAACTCCTACCAGGCAGACGGATCCCCCATCGCAACCCGGCCCGCCTTCCCAGGATCATGCTCCCAGCCAGCATCTATAAGCAGCTTTCCTTTGTGTCAGATATCCCTCGTACCGGAAACCCCTCATATCGGTTACGTGCACGAGAACTGGTGTCATCTCAAGCCCCCTTCTCCAAGCATATCATCTCCTGTCGTAACATCTATTGAAACCGATCGACTGCCGATGATTGCCTACCCAGTGCTACCTGACGGTGCACCGTTGTGCCATCTACACCGTTATCCAAGGATATCGACTATGACGTTCCGCCAACCCGAGATCTTCAACCCAGTTCAAGCTTACACCCCACGGCCCGTGCCACCCGACGGGCAACCCCGTCATCTTAATCACCAAGAAACCCCGTATGTTTCAAGTGTCAAGCAGCACGTACAGTAACAACTACTCCAGCTTTTGCCGAGCCCCTCCGGGATCACGGCGCCGAGGCCCGTGTCGCATCCCTTGCTAGCCTCCCGTGTTTTGAATTTACATACATACTATGTGACATACACGGCGATCCTAGTTCCCGAATACTGTCTGAAGTCATTGCTCCGAGATAGCTTCGCGACGGTGTGGACGGATCTGCCGCCTATCCCAGGTGCCCGCTCCTTAGCCTCTCCGATTACCTCGAGCCCTTGTGTCTGCTCCATACAGCACTGTACTTGAAACTATACTTTAAGTGTCTGAGTAACTCCTACTCTAGGACCCCTACTATGGTACCTTGCAGATGCTGCGATGCAACTGTCCATACATTTTTTTTTGGTACACCCTATGCTTTACAGATCGACGCCGTTGCAATAGCAGATACTTCTCTTTAGCCTGAAGTTCATCTTATTGGACACCGCTGACGCCAGATGAATATCCCATTGCGAATCGCCAGCAAATGTCACTGTCGTACAGGCCAACTACAATTCCCCCACTCAAAGATGTTCGCTATCAAAGCCTTTGCGATGGAGAGTAAGGATGTGAGCAAGTAAACAAGTTTTCCCCCAGTAACCATCGTTCTTTGAGTAACAACGAAGCAGTTTCTACGGCTCGATTGCATCCTGAGGGACCCGCAAACATACCAAACTTTGCAACTTCTATTATATGGTGTATGATATATCAACCGCATACCTTGTCATATCCGGCTCGATCGCCATATGCCACCTCGACGGCAGTGTCACATATATCGCCCAAGTCGACTCCCTCCCAATCTGTCAAGGTCCACCTCATCCGATTTCGGCTTCGGCTGCAAAGTGCCCTCCAAGAATTCGGTGTATCGCTTAGCCGAACACCGACTCAAGGATAATCGCCATATCAGTCGCTCGGACGTTGCATTCATCGATATGTGATGAGAACCGAGCTCCTTGGTTTACCCAAACCACCTTCACTAGACAGCCGCCACGGCAGTCGGGTAACACAGAGCCGTCAACTTGGAAAGGAACGGACGCCTAATGAGCAATCGGTAGAGCCTACCAAGAGCCTCCCCGGATAAGTGATGTCTATGGATCTATCCCTTGGCGACATATTGTACTGAATATAGGTGAGCGTTCGTGGAGGTGCATTTGTGTAAACCGCCTTCAAAGACGGCCCTTCGATTCGCAGCCTACAGCCAAGTATCTAGTCTTTTCAAAGGCGTCGTTCGTTTTCATGGATCAACGTATAAGCCGTCCTGTCTTTCAAACTTCGTTCACTGGTTTCGACAAACATTGCACTTTAAAGGAATCGCACAACTTCAGCAGGAAATCCCCAAAGTCCTCAGGAGCAATCAGTGGTTTGTTCGGCACGATGCTTGGAGTCAAATATACTGTCACCCTCATTTGACCTAAAAACAATCCAATAGTCACAATTATTCGAGTCTTTTCGATGGGATGCTTGTCCAGTCTAGAATGATCCGCATTCAACGGTCACTCGTCGAGTGTCATGGTACGGAGGCACGGTATCATCCTCTTAATTGCGGGCTTTGTTCCAAACTACTACGACGAGCTGGAGAAGACGCAGATGAAAAGCACAATCCCCGACGCATCAGTCATACATAGCGAAGGTTCCCTTCGGACCGTCTGCGGGCCAACATAGTGGTAATGGCCCTCACTATCCATGCCTGAATAAGGTAACATTGAACCAGCAAGCGAAATCAACCCGGCTTTAAGCCGCGCAACCTCACGCGCCAAAGTCGAAAGAGGATCATAGAAAGACCCATGCCATCATCTCTAGCTGCAGATAGACATGTAGCTCTAGCGTCAGGCACATGAGACCGAATGCCTGTGTTCAGGACGCGCTTCTTTCACCTGCAGGTGCTATCTCCAGAGCTGCGCAACATAACTGCCAACACGACCGGCAGCACTTGTGCTTCCCCGAGCCAAGCATCATGCATCCGCTATCCACTCCAGAATCCGAGTCCAGGCCATGGTTTGCTACCTTCAAGCCCCATCCTGGCATGATGGCGGCGCTGAGGACCCTGAATGTGCGTGATATGCGCGTTTTGGCTGACGGGAAACTCGGTTCTGCTTCCCTATACTCGCTTCCTCAGACACTTTTTTGCCATGATCTATAGCTTAAAGAATCTGGGAACCATGCAGAGTATGCTTACCACTGCAGGCCGGAACACAGGGATGGTAAACCCCAAGCTGGTCGAATCCAATTGCGGATTCTTCAGCCACGGGTCGTTCAAACACAGGTTATACCTTATCGAGATCGGAAGAACATATTCTGCACAATAAATGCCCACTCTATGTCTTGAAGCTCGACTCTGTTCGACGTTTCCAGCTTCCAGTCCTGTGGTAATTGAAGACGCTGATGATTGTTAAGGCCGATTAGTAGTAATTACTGGAAGGCCACAGATCCTCGTCAGCAACTTGACCTGGAGTCTTCGATCTTTAATTACCCTGTACAGCAGTACCGTCTTCGTTTCGAGTAAGATGGTAACAACGCTTCTCTACAAGGATGTCGATTATGGCTTGGCTTACACAACATCGTAGTACTACTTACTCAAGTCCACATTCCAATGCATACTGCGCATACGTGTGTGTCGCCTATCTTGTCTTGCATCAGATTTCTAATGATATCAGGCTGAATGACAGTCTCAAGCGATCATGCCCCATCCGTTAACCTTATTGCTGGTCCTGCTCACACAAGCACTCTGAAGACGCAGGCAGTGCCATTGAGCAGTCGTGTTTGAGACATTGCATAGTCTCAGCTGCTGATCATCAACGATGTAGATGTTCCAGCTCTACCGTAAGCTAGTATTCTCGTCCATGTACCTTGACCTCGATCAAGCGATGAAGGCTTTCCGCCAGTCGATATTCAGTGATGACGAAACTTGCAACGGTCTATTTCTGAGACAAGCCGAAGATAACGCCCGTTCATCGCAAGCACTTGCTTATTAGACAGCAAGGTTGTTCGTCAGCAGCTAGGCCCTGGTCGGTTTCCACATGCACCGCCGTGCAGCTTGCGCTGGGGTATTGAGGTCTGCAGGGAACTGTTCCAACAAGTCACGAGCAGCTTGCCTTCTTGTATCGCAAACCCAGACCCAATTTGACTCGGGTCATGGTAACGCAATTGACAGGCCATCAAACCAGCTGATGAGCCAAACAAAGAAGTTTTCGTGTCGAGCCTCGAAGTTGGTGGTTGGCAGTTGGTACCGTCGTTGCTTTAGTACATGCCCTGTGCTCCAGCCGTCCGTGTGTCCCCTGCGGAGACGATCAACTTGGCCACACTTTGAAGCTAGGGCTATCCTGGCTCCTCCACAATCTTCAATTGCAATTTGCGCACTAAAAGCAACCGCTATGACGATCTGTTCCGATACTACCTGTCAGGCTTGACTGTCAGCATAACGCAGAACATGTACGTATTTGGCAAAGAGATCACACGCGTTTATATGCAAATTTGGATCAATTCCAGGATGAATTGGCCCCTGCTGAGTTCCGGCCATTGACTTGATGGTGAATCAAGGAGTTCGGATTCCAAGCAGCCCGAAATGGTGGCGACATTGAAAGTCGTAACTGCGCAGCAAAGGCTCGTCAGACTTCGAATCAGACTCCGAAAGGCCCCGTAACGGCGGCAAACCCACATCAAGGTGAGGAGGCGGCGCAGTAGTGGGAAACTTGAACGGACTCGACGACGGAGTCCTGCAGGCTGGTTATGGTATGTAGTATGAGGCATCCATAATTCAGACCCACTGTGTGCGCCTTAGAATGACTCGATAATGGTCACCTAGTCGCCCGTCTTCTGCATCCTGGAGATCTTCAGTCAGGGAATGGCAAGTTGTGCTGGTGGCTGCTTCGAGCTGTTGCTTTCGAGCTGTTGCTTTCGAGCTGTGCAGCCGAGGCTAGGGTGCGTAGTAGTCTCCGAATACCATGTCTAGAGTAGACAGGATCTACTGGCGTCGAGATGAGGCTTTGATATAGGTTGAGACTAGCCGAGACAACATGAATGAACCGATGCTTCAAAAGCACCTGAAGTCGATAGCCATTGCCGAAACGGTCGAGCTGCGTTGCGCCGCGCCGGCCTTGACCTGGCTCCAGTTCAAACCAACAAGAGCTGCCGACAAGAGGTAATCGAGAGCGATGTGCGTAATAGGTACACCACGTTGTAGCGCACGCGCCAGTGTCAGGGAGTCTAGATCGGATGCGGCCAAGGCTCGGGATCTGGCGAGTTTCGTGATGGCGTCGACAGAGCAACAATTGGCAGGATGCTGGCTGTGGAGACGGTTGCAAGGACAGGATGAGGAGCGAGTGGCCCGTTACGTAGGAAGTCAAGGAGCGTAGGTTCTGCGGCTGCGTTATTAGATGCTTGGGTGCGTTGATTGCCCGCACCATTGCACAGACTGGAGCAGGTGATGACTGGCATGCCGCTAACAATGGATCCGTCGCTATCGATTCCGCACAGATGTTTCGATGGTTGGTTGCTGAGACATTTTATACAACGACAGTCTGTCCTCGCTCGGGGCGAACAATCGTGCTGGTTTCACTAGTATGAAGTCCGAAGGTAGACGGCCATGTTGACCTAAGCTCTGGTGGCACCGGAGTCACTGTCTTGTGTGCTGTATTTCGTATGAGTGCATACGAGATACTGCAGAATGGCCGGGCCATTGGGGCGCAAAACGCCACTGGCGATGGCTATGTGGGTTTGAGGTCCCAATGGGCGTTCGAAAGTTGAGTGATGGTGTGATCTGGGCAGCTTGATCCATCCACATTGGATGCTCGGACGGGTACCTTCCTATCAACAGCCAGCGAGGCAAATGCGAGCGACGCGTCTAGCAGCCAACCGCATAAATGGACGCACATCTGTCTATCGAGAGATGCAAGTCTGCGGAGAGGATCCAATCTTAGATCCAGATGCACTTTGGCTGTGGGTGACAGACCAGGAGCGGGTTGTGTTTTTGCGCTCAAGCCAGGCCAAGCCAATTAGTGGAGAGACAAGCTGTGTTTGGGTGTTAGCCAAGTCCACAGGCGTTGCGATTGCATGCTCCATCCATGATCCATGTGCTACCACTGTGGTGCGTTGCACCGTGCCCTCCGATGATGCAGATGCCGGCCGCGAGAAGACAGGGCAGGGTCCAACTTCCAGCCCGTTCGCTGGCTGGCTATCTTACAAGCTGACCGGGCCGCACGAATTACGACAGTGCCCGCTGCCGAGGTGGACGATCTGCGGTTTGCCCTGTCGGTTCAGGGATCCAGAGCCTCAGGGATCAGTGTTGCCGCTATCGTGTCGGCCGCACAGCTAGGGGTCGTTGTGCAAATCAACAACAGACGGCACGACGGCAGCTGTTTCTGGGCGGCATCTGGGCGGCACTGAGCCAATGGCACGTAGACGAGGCCGGACGAAGCGGCGTGCGGTACATAGTAGGACGACGGCGAGGGGCGCGATGTGAAGTAATCCATGTGATGGATGTGACGATATGTGTGTCTTGCTTGGTCGCTTGGGAGCTGATTCTGTGTCAAGCTGTGAGCTGGAGGTTGGAGGTTGATAAATTGGAGGGGTGACTAAGACATTGACTCAACCTGTCTGAACCAGGTGCACCTGCCTCCCGAGGTGCACCTGCTTCACTTTCGTTTTGGAAGGCACCGTCGGAACGTTCCAGGTTTAAGGTAGGTTCCAGCTGCTAAAGGCGACCAGAGGCAGGTACGGACCGTACGGACCTCGCTGAAGGTGTGCCGGGCCTGCCATCGGTAGCCGTACCGTTAATTGTGAGCCATGGCACTGGCATACATCGGTACCTTATTAGCAGGCACGACGCGGTGCGCACCTGCTCATGCCCTGCTCATGCCTCATGTCTCATGCCGTCCATCGGCAACAGAACCACAAAGCCAACAAGGCTTCAACAGCAACACCGCAGATAGATCCCAGGGCCCATCATCCATCATTCATGGGACATCATCACCCTCACACGGTACACGGTACAAAGTACACGGTATGTCTCAACCAAGCTGACCTCTACGACCTTTTAGCCGCAGCCCAGTTCCTGCATGCGATAGCAGTTGCTTTTTCCATCCTCCCCCATCATTGCCATCACAGCTGGTTGGCCAATGCGTTGCAAGTCTCCTCTTCTCTCGTGAACTGGAGCAAACCACATGGGCTGGCTGGCTCGCATACAGCCCGCATCTCTCGTTTGCCCTGGTGGGTTCCAGCCGCAGCGTTCGCCTTCACCATAGAATGCAGCTTCTGTAGATACAAGGTCTCCTCGACGTCGGTACTTTGCAAGTATCCCTCTCAGTCTTGCCCACGGACCGCGGCGGCCTGGGTGGGATCTCGGTCCCCTCAGATCTCCCCCCCCGTCGACGAGCAAGTCTTCATCTTGGCTCCACTGCGCGCCGCCCCTCCCCCCGCGAGATCAATCACCAGCTCTCTGATTTGCCTCCATCGACCATCGGAGCCAGTCCAGCTTTCTTGGTCCCCTCTTTGACCCGACCCTGACCCTCCTCAGCCCAGTTGCGCTTGCGCCAGCGGCCCAGGTTCATCCGCTAACACGAGCCAGGCGATGCCTCTCCCGCCCGTCGCCCTGGATATTGACGCGACCAGCCAACTAGTGCTTGTTGAGCCACCATGGCAAGCATGGCTTCGAAGGCAACGACAAGTCGATAGCTACCGATGTCGACGTCGGTGGCCCGAGCAAATCAGGCTCATCGCTGGGCACGGGACACGCATCTCATGCGACCCGTGCCAAGCGCCCACACACCAGTGACACCACAACACTCAATGCCGCGGGGGAAAGCCTTTGAGCGCTCGAGGCTCGAGCTGTCTGAGTGATTAAGAGAGTCACCAGCGTCTCCGGCCGGGCGTCTCGACAACCACAGCCAGTCATGCTCCGGTACCAACTCGGTACCTACTTTCGACTCTCGCGACCTGAGGGCCCTGGCCGGGGTCGGCGTTGGCGGGCTCATTTTGCTAAACGCCTCTCGGGACCCTAGTCTTACAAGTCTCGACACGCCCCCTCCCCCATCGCGCTTTATGCCCTCTAGAGCCGCCGCCGCTGCTGGGGTGCCCGCTGGGGTCAGTCCAACTGTCCAACCACCCCTCACTCTCCACTCCACCTCTCATCCGCATCTCGTCCAGTCCTAGTGCTCTGGGCGCTGAGCGAGCCAATGCATCCCTGCCGACCTCTCCGTTGTCCAGACCTGATCAATCTTGACAGACATGTGCGCTTGTGTGTACATACATGCGTACCTCCTCCACGCCATGTCATGGCTGCTTTGCCCGGTCTGAAAGGACCCTCTCGCTTCTCCATGTTCATGCATGACCCATCTCTGCAACGGGCGTGGCCTAGGTATATATCCTAGACTCGTTCCCCCGTCCTGAACTCCATCTGTATCATCGCCATTACCTCGTCTTCCCCATTCGTCCTCTTCTCTTGGCCAATTCCTCCCCGCAATGGCCCTGTCTACATAGTCTCTTTCCCGTCTTTGTGTACATTACTGTCTTGGCCACCCCCAGGTTGCTATCCTCTCGCGGCTGTATTTTGCTATCTTGTGTGCTCTGTTCTTCAAGCGTCGTTGATCACTTCTCGTTGCTACGGCCCTGAGATTTGGCATTGATTCCCGGAACAAAGAGCTCTAAGCATAATTCAAACACTCACACCTTCGCTCGATTTCGAATCTTCCCCTTCCGACTTCCCGACCTTTGAGTGTCTGGAGCCTTGGTCCCCTAGCATCAGTCAGGGTCTTTATCTGAAGCAACAGCTTTGAGTTTATAAGCGGATCGTTGTGGAGGCTTTCGCAACTCTTTCGTGGGGAAAACAGCACCTTTCTCGGCCCGCCAACTGGTTTACTTTGATCTCGCTCTCGAAAACCCGCCGTCAGCACTTGAGCTCCTTTTCACCTGAGGGATGTACGACGACGAGACGGCTGCCGTCACCCAAAACAACATGGCGAGACTCCTTAATTTCTTCGCCTTCCTTCTTCCATCCCATGATCTATGGCACTCAACGACTTTCTGGATATGCCTCTTCTGGGGCCTATGGTAAGCTTATTCTCCTCTTGCATCTCATTAAACATAAACTAACCATGGCACAGGATCCATCGATACTTCCGTCTGATTGTCCACTGCGTTAGCCATTGGACATACAAATCCAAGCCTATCCCCATTAATCCAACCTTTACAAGCAAAGATGTAACAGTGGTGATCCCGACCATTCACAATGCCTTTGAGGAACTTCGACCCTCTCTTCAGAGCATCCTAGCCTGCCATCCTGCAGAGCTCATTCTGGTAACGACTCATGATAAGCGGAAAGGCTTGCAAGTCTTGGCAGATTCTCTTGGTCACCCAAAGGTTCGCGTGTTCGATACTCGAATCGCCAACAAGCGACTCCAGGTGTGCGAGGCCCTGCCCAAAGTAGTAACTCCAATCACCATTATGGCTGATGACGACGTGACCTGGCCCTCAACACTCATGCCTTGGATCTTGGCACCCTTCGAAGACCCTCAAATCGGCGGCGTTGGAACCTGCCAGAGAGTAAGGCGTGAGCGGACTGGGTCCTGGTCGACTCGAGCGTGGAATTGGCTTGGAGCGGCTTATATCGAACGTCGAAACTTCGAAATTTCGGCCACACACAACATTGATGGCGGAACTTCGTGCATGTCGGGACGCACTGGAGCTTACCGGTCTGAGATTCTTCAAAGCCATGACTTTCTTCAAGGCTTCAAGAATGAGAAGTGGCGAAAGTGGATTTTGAACGCCGACGACGACAACTTCGTCACCCGTTGGCTGGTCAGCCACCAGTGGAAAACTTGGATCCAGTATGAGCGAGAGTGCGAAATCGAAACCACATTGGAGAACAGCTATAAGTTTCTGTACCAGTGTTCTCGTTGGGCACGGAGCAACTGGAGAAGCAACTGGACCAGCCTGGTCACAGAGCGATTTGTTTGGAAGTGAGTGATGCAGTCATGCTATCGTTTTGGGCCCCGTCTCTAACACACGTGATAGACAGCAATGGTGGTGCACCTACTCGTTGCACCTCGCCACCTTTACCTCTCTAGCTTTCTTGTCCGACCCTCTCCTTCTCGCTTCGTGCTGGTGGGCGACGGCCGGCTGGGCTCTAGAAAACCGTCAATACGCATTCTGGGCTCAATTTGTCTTCATGTTTGGCTTCACTAAGGTGGTCAAGCTGATGGGCTTATTCCTTCGGAACCCAAGCGATTTCGCCTTTTTGCCTATCTCTATCATGTTTGGATATTTTCACGGCCTAGTCAAGCTCTATGCCCTCGTCACACTCAATATGGTATGGCTCTCGCTACTGTTAAACTTTGACAAAACTAACAATATGCGACAGACGTCATGGGGCAGTCGAGCTGACGGTGACACTAACGACGCGCAGCGTCTGGCACCAGCCCCGCAGCCCTCGATCGTCCTGAAGACACCCTCTGGAAAGGGGTCGCTCATCCGCTATAACGCTCGTCAGAAGGGACGAGGAGCGCAAGGACGGGGAGCGCAACAGGGCGCATGGGAGAAGAGCGGCTATGCCGCCTATGATTCGAGCACATGTTATGTGCCTATACGAATACCAGCAGCATTGGTGTTAACAACACATAACGGCCAAGATCGACTGTCTGACGCCAATTCTTCCAGCAAAGAAGGTCGGTCTTTCTGAGGCGACAACGAAACGATTTGATGAGCAATGAGAAAATGTTTTTCCTTTTCTTTCACAAGGGCAGATTTGCACGGTTGCATAAAAGAAAACATGGGCACAAAATCTCGGCAGGACTATCTGCTATGATTTGCAGAGGGGAGTTTGAGAAGTCAAAAAGTTGGTTTGCTTTCCGGTTAAGGAAGAAGGCTAGTGAAATCTTGTCAGATGGGCTGCTATGGGATGGGACACTTCCTTTGCAGAACATTTTCTTGGCCGCGGAGGTCAGAGTCGTAGGGATCTAGATTGCGGTTGAGAAGCAGTTGGCGCTGTGAAAAGCGCCGACTGCTTTCGGAAATCCCCGATCTTTTTGCCTCCTCTTGCACCGAAGTGGGAGACAAGTTTCATCTATAATTTATTTACACAGTTCGAGGGATACCAACGGGAGAGAAGAGCTCATTCTTGTTGGGGGTAATAGCCGGTTTCTAGTCTAACATTAGGAGTACACAGAACCAATAAGACGTTTGAATCCGGCGAAAAAAATACTAGTAATTAACAGTAATTGGGTTGCTCACACAAACTTGCGGCTTAACGTTGACGTTGGGGTGCTACAGTAGCGTGATGGTGATGTCGTTTACGACGTGTTCGATGTGACACAGAATCGGCGGAACTGGAGTGTGTCAAGTTTGCTAGTTGCAGATGTAGATCTCGATGCTGTGCGAGTGCTTTACAGTAGGGGGTCTCCGTACATGTGTACGCGCAACCAACACGACGACAGAAAAGCAGGGTCTTTCATGGTGGTTGTGTTTACATGTAGTGGTTGTATGTATTCGTAGTGGTGGTGGTGGTACCTAGCAGTAGTGGTGTCAGTGGTGGAAGATGATTAGATGCATGTACACATCTGCCAAGCAGGGTATTGGTCCTTGACAGAATGGGACAGAAGAAGAAGAAAAAAAATGGTTTGCGGTGTTAGCTTCGCATGAGAGGCGCAACGGACTTGACCTGAAGCGTCGAGGCTGTTGGTCGTCTATCGTCAGCGCATGGCGAGACATCCATCCATGGGTGATGGATCCATGGTGGAGGTTGCAGAAAACCGAGGTGCCACCCCGCCGCGGGGTCTTACATAGTACGTACTGCATACAAGGTGTCTAGCTACTCTGAGCTTGGATTTGGATCATCCATGATGGGCTACGGGACACGGGGCACGAGACACGAGATAAGGTATCTACTGTAGGCTGGAGGTCTGGGGTGCATTGTAAAGACATCCAGTGTGCATGGAAAGAGGCGTTGTGGTCCGATGGTTGACATATACATGGGGAGCGATAGGGTCCATCATGCATCATGGGCGTTGAAGAGGACAAAGAAAAGAGGGAGCTAAGATGGCGGGGGAAAAGACGAGGGTCAAAGCCATGGACCCCTTGTAAGACCTTGTGAGACCTTGTAAGACCAACCTTGCACAGACTTGTTAGTAACATTGGATCTTATCCACTCACATTCAACAAGACATTCACATGTACAGTACCTATATACGTATTAGACCCGAGTAGGGTTGTTGTTGTTGATGAACCGGACCGGGTGGGTTTGAGACTACCGTCTCAATGCTAGCCCAGCCTTTCGGGGACACTTTGAGTGCTAAAGATATGAACTGAGAACTAAGATATAAACGCGATGAGTTGCATCTGACGGCGGCTCCACCTACTCACAAGTTCACAATCTAGTTCTAAACAAGACGAAGAAGCTGAAGAAGCCCCGCACCTATCCATGGGATCCATGATGGATCTGTCGCACATTTCCAGAGAATCTGTCAAGTAGCACTCGCGCTATCCCAGCCTTCCAGGTACAGTACGTGAAGCTATCGAAAGCCGTGCAGGAATCAAGGTCAACAAGGCCATCAAAGCCAAGGCACGGAAGCTCCAAGCTGGATCTCGGATCTCAGCTGAATCCGAACGCCCCTGCTGGTTCGGGTCTTCACTGGCATCTATCGTGGACGATGTGGAGGGGTTCGTCAGTATCGTCACGATCCACCTCGGATGTCTCAGTCTAGACTGTCATTGCTCTGCCACTGCCACCTGCGGGTATACATTTGAGTATCGTGTGTTGCACGTGTGTTGGACCTACAGTATCGTGGTGGAATCTATGGCGTCGCAGGGTACAAAGGGTTGTCTGGTGTATTGCTGCACATAACAACTGACAGCCCGTCCCCTCGTATGCCATCATTGGATCGCCTCAATTCTCAAACAACCAGATTTCGTCGTGTACATTCACGCACATGCTGCATGCGCCACAATAGTCCGAAGAATGTTGGTTGATGAGAAGCGGCGAAGAATGGATGCTTGGATGCTTGACCCCCAAACAGCACACCATCACTGGGCGAAGCCTTACCCTTTCCTCCACCTCATGCATGCATGGCTCCGACGCAGGTCCAGATGAAGACCATCACCGCCGCAACCGTTCTTCAAAGCACATCTATAGTAAGCATGTTGTGTGTTGCGCCAAACATACAGTAGCCTCAAGTACATGAAGTTACATC
>JAANBC010000287.1:0-40035 GCA_014621405.1 Stylonectria norvegica
CGGGCGGGGGCTTGGGCTTGGGCAGGAACTTGTCGAGGGGCAGCAGCTTTTCGGAGCCGATGAAGAACTTATCGCCCTCCTTGAAGGAGGTGGGCTGGATGCCCTCGGAGGGCTTGATGGTGAAGAAGACCTGGTTGATGGGGCCGAGCACCTCGTCGACCTTGCCGACGGCCGTCTTGTTCTCGAGGAAGATTTGCGCGTTGAAGTGCGGGATCTTGGGGTTGATGGACTCGCAGACCATCTCGCCCTCGCAGGCGTGGATGAACTTGCCCATCTCTGTGGGGAGTCAGCTGCGGTTAGCCAAGTGTTTCTACCCCCGCGTATAGCAGTCGAGAGCTTGAGGGTCGGGGTTATTTCTCACCAAGGATCATTGCCGGCGGGCCCAAATCCCTCTGTTGGAAGCCACCTCCACGACCTGTTACCGCATCACCGTCAGCGAAAAGCGTCCAAGTTGCGCGCCCGCTGTGCCGCGCCGTCTAGGAGGACCACATACCACCGCCACGGCCGCCAAAGCCACTGCCACCACGGCCACGGGAGCCGCCTCGGAAAGACATTGTTGCGCAGGAATCAATTGGGGATTTCGCTGCTGTCAGTGTGGGTTTGTGTCGTCGTTACGTCGTCGGCGTCGTCTTGGAGGTCGTCTAGTCTCGGGTCGACCTGCAACTTTTTTTTGTGTGAAATTTTCGGAGCGAGAGGTGCTGGGAGAGCTTGGGCGCTTCCGATTGGCGAGCGAAGCTGGGTTGGGCGGAAGAACTATTTGGCGGGGGAGGAGGTGGGGTGGTTGGGTAGGGGCTTCACCGAGGATTGAAGTGGGGGCTTTTCTTCAGCTTGAGATTCACCTTGTAACTTCACGTGTACCTCGATATCCTCGTTACCTCACTACTGCACAATTGATAGATTTATCAAGGTATCGATGCCGGTTGTTTCATATTCACATCGAATATCACATGCCTTGCCGCCGTATTGATTGACCATCACTTTCAGATTAACCAAAACATATTCATAATTCAAAACCTAACGAGGGATATAGACCGCACTGACGAACTCATAACGAACGCCTCCAAGATCCATCGACCTTGTCCTCCTGCAACGTTCTCTGTAGCGTTTCCTGCAACCTTCATCAACCCGCCGCCGTATGTACATGGTTCACAGGAAAACATTACGGCCAAAGAGGAAATAGGTATAATAAGAGAAGAAGAAGAAGGAAACGCTCCGTGCATCGTACGCCAAAGCCTCAAACTACCTAAGCCGGAGCACCCTTGGGATACTGACCCGGGATGTGCAAGTTGGAGATTGTTTGAACACTCTCTGTCCTCAAATTGTTCGAAGTCGGTCGAACCGGCGCCTCATAATCATCTATCGAGTAGGTCTTGGTCGGTACCGCAGCCTCCATCTCTGGCACCGCAACAGGCGCAAACTCGCGTGAGTGGTTGACCACAGGCTCAGTGTTCTCGCCCGTTGCCGCAGAGGAGAGTCCGCCCACGTTGGCGGACATGTAATTGTAGCCACTGTTCATCTGCCTTCCTCTCTCAAATTCGTTGCTGTCTGACCTTTCAACTTGGTCCACTCCTTCGTACTGGTTAATGTCTCGGTTCTCTTGCTGGTGATCATTGTACGAGGACCTCTGTTGATCGTTGAATGATGACGTGTGTTGGTCGTTTACGTCGACGATGTTTGCAAGCATTGGGGTGTGCTCTTGGTGTCCTGGTGCCACTGTTGTGGGAGCAAAGTATTCTTGGTTTTGCTCTTGATTCATCGTCTCTGTTGCTTGAAACTCCTCTGGTTGAATCGGTTCGCTTGTGTACGGGTTGACACCATCGTAATGGGCCTTTTGGTTGGCGATGGCAGCGTGGGATGGCATCTCTTCCATGGGCGTCCGGTCGGTACCTCCATAGCCAAGATGGTTCTCGCTACTTCCGTGGCTCCCAATCGCGAGTAGGGTAGAATCAGGGAGAGCACCCGAGGCAGCTACCGGCTGGGAGTCGGTCCGGTGTTCCTGGAATCCCGAGCTTACACTAGAAGGCGAGTGAGGGGCCTGTAAGCCGCGCTGTGCATTGACTTGGATATCAGATGGGAACCGCCCACCTGCTTGAGATCGCCGCGGTGTAACGTCGTTTTGTCGCGAACCCGGGCTGGCATATACCTCAGACTCGGCTGAGAAAGGAGGCTCTTCGTCGTCCTCGTCGAGTAGCCCATCGCTACTGACCGATCGGCGTGACGAGCGACTGAGGCTTCGGGAGTGGCTGCGCACAAATTGGCTCCGTTCCTCTGGGGTCTTCTCGGTGAGTGCCTTTATATCCTCGTACCAAGCCATCATGGTGTCGTGGCTTTCGGCGCGGAATACCCAAGTGTGCCCTCGGTGCATGGATCCGGTTTGTCGGCCCTTGAGGATGAACTTGTTCGATGATCCTCCCTCGCTGGAATGAGACCCTACTTTCTGCTCTGGAAGATATAGAGACATAACCGGGGCTTGCGCCTTATCCGCTGACTTGAATTCGTGGAGATGAGTTGCAGAAAGTACGTACCTGGTAGTTGTGTTGATTAGCTTGCATCCTCAGCCTAGGGAATTTGAGACGACATACCAACCAGCCGTGTAGCTTTTTAAGTACTTGCTCTTCCGTTCCAGTAGCCCGGCACGGATCTCCTGGGCGGACTCATGATCCTGGCCAGGATAATGGATCTGATCGGCGGACCGTATCTGAACATTGGGGTCGACAAATTGGTCATCGTGGGTCACGAAGTGAATCCATTCGTGGTCCTTGGGCATTGAGATAGGACCGTCACGCAGCTCCTCAATGACGCTATATGAATGGTCGGCTTCGCGCTTGAGGATACCTGCATAGGCGTTGTAGGCTTTCTGGATCTCTCCTACAACAATCGACTCCAGCTCGCGCCCTGAGCTCTCGAGGTTGAGATATGCCTATACCGTGTTAAACTGTATTTCACCAAAGGCGCATGTGCATCGAAACGTACCTGATGGAGATAGTTTTCCTCGTCAATCTGACGTTCCACCTGGCGATCTACGGCTAGGCGAAGCAGATACGGGTCTGACTTTCCTGTGGTTAAAGACTCATCCATCTCATTCTTGCCTAGCACGTCACCAAGGATTTTGACGGCCTTGCGAGTGTGATCCATCTCCTTCTCGACCGAGTTTTTGAAGTCGCCCGACAAGTTCTTGATTTCCTTGATCTTCTGTTGCAGGTCGCTCCTCAGGCCAGTAAGAGCGAGGATGACGTCCTCTTCGATTTCTCTGGCCTTGTTCGCCTCGAGTACGGCATTCTTATTGTAAGTACGGAGAAACTGGAGGGCGTCGTCGATGCCTCCTGAAGCGAGGAAGCCAGTCGGGGCGGAGATGTTGTTTGATACGTTGGCAAGTTTGAGAAGAGACTTGGACTTGTGCTCGTAATGCGACTGAATCTCTCTGAAGTAGGCGATGAGGTCTTTCAGAACCTTTCTCCAAGCTGCATTTCCCAAAATTAGCTGCTGCGTCTCATGAAGAGTTGGGGACGGGACGGATATGACTTACACTGAAAGCGATTGGTTAGGAGATCGGTTGGGTTCCCCGATGTGGGAACAGGGCAGTGGAACGCGCTACGGGCCTCGTCGGGGTCGTTGGAGGAGGACTGGAGGGCGAGACTCTTGACGCTGCCGGCTCTCATACTGCGACGACTGCCAGAGCGCTTGAGGCTGCCGTTGCGGCGCAGCGAGTTCTTCTTCTTCAGGGTGTTGCTTCGGGCGGGGAGGTTGTGGTCGTCGCCAGCGTTGAAGCTGGCGGCGCTGTGTGTGGAGCTGGATCGCTGCATGTTGTTGCCGTGGTGGCCTTCAACGAGCGAGGTGCCGCGCTGGGTGGCGTCCCATTCCTCGACGAATCGTCCGGCGGTTTGAGGTTGCTGCAGATGCTGCTGCAGGTGGTGCTGTGGTTGCGAGGCGACAAGAGAGGCGTCGAAGTTGCTGCTGGAGGCGGCGTTGGCGGCAGTGTTGGCGTCTGTGGTGTTTGCGATGGAATCGCGGGGGTAATGGTCTGCAGGGGAGGAGGAAGAGTAAGAGTATGGATCGTTGGATTGAGATGGATAGGAGTTGTGAGGTTGCAGTTGCGATTGAGAGTGACTCTGCGCCTGAGGCTGTGATTGAGTCGACTGATACTGAGGATGATGGGGAGGATGCGACGGTGGGTGGTCCATGGCCGACGTGGCGGACGCTACTTGGTAACTATGGGATAAATGGAATCCCTCGGGGAGCTGTTATGGCGCTTGAGCGCGTCAGAGGAAGCTCGGGGTTTGCGGGCCACCAGCAGGAATGACGGGATGGAGGGGAAGAGGGAGGCAAGGAGGAGTACCTTCAAGTGAAGCAAGGAGAGGAGAGGAGAGCAGAGGGAGCGACGGGGCGATGGAGAGACCCGATGCTAGAGCAGCGATGGATGCTAGAGTAGGCACTTCGTACATGTATCGTACTCCTCTATCTCTGATGTGTGACGAGAGAGGTGAAGCTTCCGAGTTCCTTCGCCTTAGTACGTACAGCACTAACGCGAGATGGCGAGGTAGCTCCTGGATGGTTGATGAACGGGTGCAGGTTTTGGCGCTGCAACTGTCGACTGTTGACGCAATGGGCAGCTATAGCACCACGCTAGCCACCGGAAAGGTCCACTACAGTAACAAGGGCCTGAGAGCCCAGACTCCAGAAGCCCTGCGGAGGCCTGTGCGACGGATGACGTTGTGGTTGTGGTTTGCAGTGGTGGTGATGAGTGATGGATGATGTCTCTGGTGACAATCGATTCATCGCACAAAAGAGGAACAACCAGATGCACGTGAGGTGCTCAGTCTCACCTCGACGTCGGGATAGGCACCACGAATCCGACTGCTTTCTATCTTGTAATTTTCCCATTACTGCCAAGCGACTGAAAGCAACATCTGATGGCCTTCGCGGGTACACATTGCAGTACTCATTTCACTATCCACCGCTTAATGAACATCGCAGGGGTTCTCGTCGCCTACATCAGGTTTCTCGTCCAATATTGGCTTTGTTCGCATCACATACAAGCCCTCCCAAGCTCAGAAACCCACCCAGGAACCATAGAAACCAAAATGAGCCAAGACACGCAGTGTCGCAGTTGTTTCAGCTGCTTGCGTCTCTCCGGAGTCGGCAATGACGTCAACACTCTCCCTAGCACACATGTCCACCTCCCACCCACACAACTTGTCACCCACACACCTTGTCACCCACCCTCGAGACGCGCGCTGCCAGATCGGCATCTCCTCAACCCCCTTGTGGACCTTCCAAGCCCCCTTTGGACCCTGGAGCTGGCGATGGCTTCATGTCGTTGTGACGATCGCGGCGGCCCAATCTACCGTCAATGAAGAGGAGGATTTGTCTACGCTGCGGTGTCTCCGGTGCTCAGCTTCGTGATGCGCGCTCTTCGTCTTCGGGTTATGCTTGGTCCGCCCGCAAGTGTGGAGACTGCTGAAGCCTTGGGGTCCTTGGCCTTTGAGGACTTGTCATACGTATTACTTTCTCGCGCCATTATTGCCGTCATTCTGTTGCCATGCTCGTTTCCTGCTTGTTCCCGGGGACTTCATGAGTCCGGGCGATGCTCTTCCGCGGCGCCGTCTCCGGCCCCGATGTGGGGCTGCATCTAATTGCCGAGTACCCACTGCCAAGCTGCCGCCGTCACCGTCGCTCTGTCACTTCGCCTTATTGCAGTATGGACTACACATTTGTCTGTGATAATCCAACAATAAACTAACAACCTTGAAGATCACGTACTGTATGACTTTACCGAAGCCTTGTAACAGAATTGCGAAACTATATCGGCTACTCGTTCAGAGTATCACTGTATGTATAACTATTATACTACCAGTACTTACTTAACCTACGAGTTCCTCGATCTCGCCAATATCGCCCATCAGCTACAAGCACTAATAATATTCTCTCAATTCACACTGTTACGCATCGGTTTGTACGCATGCTGAGGTTGTGCATCCGCTCTGTACGCGATACCACCAATAATGAGGCTTCCCTGCCACTGTAAACTCACAGTCCTTAAACGCCCGCCCAATGCTGTGCCCAACTAAAACCCGCACAACGCCCATGTCAAATCAGAACCCATGCCGTCGACGCTGCCGCTTTGAGATACAGTAGATCTCGCCCATCCCTCTCTTCCATCATAATCATAAGGCCCACTATCTCGCTTCGAACCATCTCCCACTTCCTGGTTCGCGCTCGCTGACTGCTCATGCTTCCGGCTCATGCTTCCTGCTCTGGCATCGATTCCTGGATGGGCTCGGCTGGAGGGTGTTCGACCGTCTTCATGCGGCCCCAACGTCGTGGCGGCGGTGCCTTCGGGGGTATCTTCTTTGTTCCTCCTCCGTGGACAAGGAGCTTTGCTGTCGGTGCGAATGGGACGCCGTGCCGATGCTTGGGCACAGCTGGAAGAGGCTTCTTCGGCTTGACTACCATGGTCACGCCCTCCTCCGAGACACTGACATCCTTGGCCGTCTCGTCCGCCCGGCTCGGCGTCTGAACTCCGGGCTTCTCCTTCACGGCCGCAATGTCCCCGACGCTGATGCTACTAGAGCTCTGCGAATGCGATAGGCTGATGCCCAGGAACTTGCGCGCTACCTCGGCCTCTCCAGACCATTCCCTGCCCTGGTCTGGTTCTTCAACCCATTTGACTTTGGCCACTCGTTCTACGAGACGCAGCGTTGTTTCGTCGGCGGGAGCAAAGTGAGCATTTTGTGATCCTCGAAGGATATTCAGCACTCGAAGGATCTCGTCTTGCTTGTAATTCGGCGGCTGGTTGAGTTGTGTATGCGCCAGTAACGGGTACATGACCCTGAGATAAGTGTGCCGCAGCGACATCTTCTCGTCCGGAAGGTCCATCAGGTTCCGAATAATGACATCCAGGAGCACCCTCAGGTCGTTCGTGTAGAAGTATTCGTAAGTCGCCTTATTCGTAAAGAGAAGGTAAAGTAGCTTCAAAATTAGCAACTGTAGAGAAGTCTCGGTTTCCCGGTTGAGCAGCAGAATGATGTTCTCGCCAAATGTTCGACACGCCGGCCCATGGAGGCTGAGGCATTTCACGATGCGATTGGTCAAAGGTGCCGATGGATAATCTGAATCAGAAGAGGAGTCAGTTGAAGCGAGCATGTACTGCTCATTCAACACGAGCTGTGCACAATGTCAGCATGAATAACGAAGACCCAGTTGCGAGGATGCATACCAATACTCGGATGGTGGGGTAGTGATATGGGTCGTGAACGTCGTCGGAAACCTCCTCAATCAGGCGAAACAGGTAGTGTACAAAGCCATCATCTACGAGTTCCAGATCGTCGGAGCGCAATCGCTCCATGCGCGACATCTCGTACATGAGCTCCAACAGGAGGCGATGCAAGCGCGGATCGTCGTCTTTGCGATGGTGTATCAGCTCCAGAAGCCTCGGGAAGCAGGCCTCGCCAACCATGCGATGGAAGGTCAACTCGTCCTGGTATCCATCGAGCAACAGAAAACAGACAATGGCATGCAGGGGCCCCAAGTCGTCTTCCTGGAGCAGGCTGTATATGATTTGGGTTCGAACGTATTCTTTATTCGCCTGGAACAGGGCGCTGGCGAGGAGCATCTTGGCACAGATGCCAATGTCGTCCTGGGACTCGTAGAAGCGACCGCGGAGCTTGGTGGCCAGGTCGAGCCAACAGCGGAGGGCATCGTCGATGGCTTCGTGGGTGTCGCACTCGCCCGAGACGCATCTGTCCAGCTCTACAATAAGATGGGCGTCAGCATCAAGATCCACGACGGAGAGGCCCCCGCCATCTCATCTCTTGTTCAGAACAACGCACCAATCCAGAACTGCTCCTCGTCTTCGGGCGAGAAGGCAGCGTCGTCGTAATCGGCCATGATGCTCGGTTCCGTGCTCGGTTCCGGGCTCGGATCTGTGTCGACGCGGCTGCGACAGCGACTGCATCGGGTCCCGCGAGCTCTCGACCTCGAAGCGTGAGTTGGCTATAATATGTCGAGGGTATCAATGTTTGACGAGGGTTGTTATCGCAAAAGCAGATGCAGCCGCAGACGGAGGCGCAGACGCAGACATGAGGTCTGGAAAGTTTGGAGTCTGGAGTCTAAAGTCTAGAGGCTTTGGAGGTGGCGGGGTCTGTTTAATTGTTGTACCGTGACCTCATCTGCTGGGGGCGGTTTTCGAGTAACGAGTCATGTGGGGCTTGGCCACAGTGAAGCACTCGCCACGCGCCGCTCCCCTGCCTTCATGTTCATAGATTACATGTCTCCAGGAGATGCTCTTGATCTATCTCTAAATATGTTCATTAAATCCTAGGGTATCCCGTATAGCGCTTCAAAACACAAATCCAGCACTGCTTTGAAGCATCTCATTAAACACCAAATCCTGAGTGCCAGACCTACCAGCCTAACAAATCTACGTGGCAGAGAGTCCAAGAACTCACCCTATGATTTCTTCTTCTTGTTGCCCTCACCCTCCCCCTCGTCCTCCTCGTAAATTCTGACCTTGGCGGCGTATTCGTTTATGTTGCTGACGATGTAGCCGTTGATGGTATCGCCCTTTCCCGCGGCTACTCTGAGAACCATCTCGTTAAGGTTCTGTCTCCCTAAGATATCAACATGGTCGGCGGTGCGTGGCCCTCCTCTGGGGTTGAACCTCTCAGGCTCATGAGGCATCTCTACCACAGTCACTCTTACGCCGGCCGGGTTGTATCGTTTCATGTTCCAGCCGCGGTTGCACATGTATCCTGTGCTCATGAGGCTCACCGTGCCATCGCCTTCTCCCATAATCACCCCGTGGTCCACCGGACCCTCAGTGAAACCGGTATCAATGGTGATATTGAGGTTTGTAGAAAGCGGAGCTTCGGGTGATCGGTAGTAGTACGCGCGCTCCGTGGGCTTGCCGACGCCGTAAAAGCAGTATATCTTAAGGCTCGGCGCTAGAGGCAATCTCGTCTCGAGAGGGTTGATCCATTTCCTCGAGTCCTTCTCATTTGCCTCAACCTCAGCGGAAGTGTGTGCAACGCCCCGAGAGAAACTTCCCTTAATCTGATCCTGGTACCAATCCTCGGTGGTGTTGAGAAGGTAATCCATGGAACCGTCAACCGTCAGGTTGCGGTCGGGAGTTGTCCAGTTCGCGCCAGCCCTGAAATTCAAGAGCGACCCGTAGGACAGATTCTGGCCCGGCTGGTCATCCGGAGCCCAATCCAACCCGCCCCAGACTGCATCACCACCTATTGGAAGCATGGACGAGATGCCGGGCATGGTCCGGAACATCTCCGCCCGCTCCTCCTTGCTCAGAAACTTCTCGAGTCCATATATGGCGAAGGCGTTAAGCTGAGCCGTATCGCGCATCTCGCCAGATAGAACTGCTGTCAAACCCTTGACTGCCCCCAGCATGCAGCCGCTGATGTTGATCCAAGACTCGACATGTAGCTCGACCCAATCCTCTCCACCTCGGCCTCCCTGATCAGACGCAACCCAGTGGAAGAAGTAAAAGAGGACTTGGCTGCCCATGCTGTGCGAGGCCAACACCACTTTCCTATCTTGGAAGGCAACTGCCGTCTCAATGTACGACTTCAGTCGGGTGAAGTACTGGTCTCTGATCTCAAGGTTTTGGTATGACAGTCGCCAGTCGTAGGCTGCGGTGAAGGAGTTGGTAGGGTCGTAGCCGATGGAGGCGAGATTTTCAAAGATCTTATTCCAAATCCAGTATCCGGTGATGAAGAAGTCGGTTGCGTCAAATCCTTGGGCAGCCCTCAGCTTCACCATGGGCGGGTCTAGCCCAGTGCGTTTATCGAGCATAATGTGCCTCTTCCATATCTCCTTGTCCATGACTAAGGCTCTCATCATGGTCCAACTCCCCCACAACCGCTTCCTGAAGTAGGCGCGAGAGATGTTAGCAGTGCCCCACGACTCAAGACCCGTCGAGATGACGCCGGGGATCATGATCATAGGGTGGTATGCGTCCAACCCCTCTGCGTGGGCCTTGAGGCCGACGGCAAACGAATCTGATTTCTCAGCAACCTCGCGTTCGCCTTGCACGATGTCTTTCATGTCCTTGACTAGACCCGCCGGTAATACATCTAGTATACTGTCCACAGACAGCTCGGTGAATTCGGGGAAGTCTATTAGGTTGTTGTTTGAGGCAAAAAACCCCGCGGCGACGATTCCGAAGAGACTACCGAGCAGGAAAATGACGCCGTTTCGTCGCTTCCGAGTCTTGTGGACATGCTCGACGACGTGCAAATGGGTTGTTGGGTGCGGTGCTGGGCTGTCGTCCCTCGACGTGTCATCGCTGGCTACCGGTTTCGTCTTTGGCAGCTTGCGGCGCCGGATGGTGGTCGCCATGATATGCGCTGTTGACCGATGCTGGAGAGCAAGTCGAGTACTGCCGGCGCGATGATAGCAGTGCTAGGCAGTCCAGTGTTGGAAATTCGAGGTTTCGGAGAATAAGTCTTGAATGGACGCCGCTACATCAAACAGGGGACCGAAGGGGCCGGGCCGGTTTCGCAAGGGCCCGTGTCCAGTCCGAGGAAGCCGGACGAAGTACGTAGTTCGTGTTAGAGTCGCAGAACTGTTTGACGTGTCAAGATCCAAGAGCCGTCTGCAGTTTCATGTCGTGGTTGGTGTTAGTTGCAGGCCTCTGTTGGCAGAGTCAAGATGATGATGGTGATAGAGACATGCTCCTCGTGCCTGATAGGGTCTAATACAACCTTGAATAGGCAGGGGCCCGTTGGGCCAGTTGACGTCAGGGCAACCTTGAACTCTAACAGCGGACCCCCACCACTATCACCACTAAAGTACCTATCCCAACGTGGAAGGCTTCCACACCATATGCACCCACCAACCAACACTTACACGTGATCGATATTTGTCCGTCATCGCAACAGGCGGCATAAGCCCGATTGCTCACCCGTGGATCTCGGAGTTCTATCAAACGCAACTTGAACCTTTACATAAGCCCTTGAAGAGATTCTCATCCATCACGGTCCCGCCTGCTCTGCTGCGCAACGGTGCTTCAACTCAGTGGCGTCTCCTTTCGACCCCTCATCAACTCGTCGTAATTCTCGACTGAGAAACTGAGATCCGGCCGACAGAGCTTGTCGTCTGCTGGCCTCTGGGCCGCGTTCAGCGCCATCATCACCATCATGGAAGCTACGGAAACAGTGCCAAGAGAGGAATTGCCCAGTGATCTTCAGTACATACAATACGACCACGCGCTCGAGGCCCAATATCTGCCTGTCATCCGCGCTCTCATCTCCAAAGATCTAAGCGAGCCATATAGCATCTACGTCTATCGCTATTTTCTATGCCAATGGGCTCACCTTTGTTTCATGGTCAGTTACTGCGCCTCCCTACGATTATTGAGATTCCCCGTCCCTCAATCTGACAATCTCAGGCCCTGAACCCGGCCGACTCATCGCTTATTGGTGTCATCGTCTGCAAGTTGGAGATTCATGCGTCACACTCCAATCCCACCCGCCGAGGATACATCGCCATGCTGGCCGTGGCATCCGCCTATCGAGGCCACGGCATCGCAACCGCGCTCGTTAGAAAGGCGCTCGACGCCATGACGAAGCGGAACGCCGACGAGATTGTTTTGGAGACCGAGGAAACGAATATCCCCGCCATGAGGCTTTATGAGCGACTTGGCTTCCTACGGTCCAAGAAGTTGCACCGGTACTACTTGAATGGCAACAGTGCCTACCGCTTGGTTCTTCCTCTGAAGACGAGCGATCTAGATCCGGGAGCAGAGGACTTTGAGGCTGAAGTGCTCAGTTAAGCAAACATCCTTGACGAATCTAGCATTGGACCTTTGCATCAATCGAAACTTAGCGTGGGTGAAGCAAGCATGCATTGTAGCATCATCAGAACCAGAGGGTATCGGTCAAGGTGGCGTTTGATCCCGACTATATAGATATATGTATCTTTATGTCTTGACATATGTAACGGGTAAGCTAGTCGATTCGGCATGAACCTTAAGTACTGCCTGTGTATCGCCTTGTACATCGTCCGTTGATGTTCTTACTATGCTTTTTTCCCATGTTCATTTGGCTAGCGACCCCAATGTCTAAACGGCGATAGCCAGACCTTTGGAGGACTCAACGCAGAGCTACCACATGGCCCTAAGTCTTAAAGATCTCGGTCGAGCTATAGATCGAGGCCTTTAACCCCCATACATTGCCATAGGAGATGCCGATGTATGTATATGCATCTTTTAACGCTTAGAATGCATCAAGGCCTCGGTACTCTTGGGAGAACTCACCTGGTTTATAATAGACCGGCCGGCCACGCGCCTCAACCAGCCTCAACTCACGCAACTTCTGGAGAACTCTACCAACGTCGGCCTTGTCCTTGAAGTCGGTGGTGTACACACATATCAGGCGGTCTTTTCGCGGATCTTCATCTTCGGGCTTCGGTGCTACCTTTGCCGCAATACCGAGTTCGTTGTTTGCTGTGGCTTTTGCTACAATCTCCCACACTTCGTTGACTTCTGCAGGTGGGCAGAAGATCATCCACTAGAGGAGTTGGGTCATCTGGCCAAGGCTTCACGAGGGGGGCGTTTCCATACCTTGCCGGCCCGGACTTTCCCAGCATGGGCCAAGTGCAAGATGTCCTCGGCCGCCTGCTTCCTCTCTTTGTTGATCTCTCGTTCTTGAGTAGAAGTCGACTTCCTAGATTTTTTCATGCCCTCTGAGAAGCTAGTGACAAGGCCGAGCCTTTCAAGCCCACCATCGACGACCAGCTGGGTCCGACTCCCCTCCTCCTCCGGCGCCTCGTCCTCATTGCCCTTGCTAAGTTGGTTTGCAGCTTGTGACTTGTTGACTCGAGGAATGTACGGATTGCAGATGAAGATCCAAGGAGTCTTCAAAGTCAAGAGGGTTGTCTTAGGTGGGAGACGATGAAGAAACGCCTCCACCGTCTCGGTGAGCTGCCACGCATACGGCACTCCCGCATAGGGGTTGTGCAAATTGGCTGCCTCGGCAACAATATTCTTCTGGGGGAGCGCTCGCCCTGGGTTTTCTTGCTGGTGAAGCATCCAGTCATCCACATCAAAGTTCTGGACTCTAGTTCGAAGCCCTGAGACGGTGTACTCGTCGCCTTATACCTAGGCAGTTAGCTTGATGGACGCGAGAGCAAGCTAAAGAGAGAAAAACAGTCTATCGTACCGTAGAAATCAGAATCGTCAGACTCCATGTTTTGATATCGAAAGGCAATGCTATTTGAGTAAGAAGAGAACTTCGAAAGGTGCGCGAAGTCGCTGTACCTTATGCAGTGACTGTTACGTCGTCCTGCAGGTGGTTGCAACTGGCATCAGGTACTAATCCGTCCGTTAGGCGCAGCAAAATTCAAGATTGGAGAACGTAGAACGTCCAACTACCTCAAATTGAAGTCAAATATCCAATAACAAATCGAACTATCTAACCCCCCACTCTATGCTGTCTTTGTATCAAGTGCTGGTCTTATCAGTCTGTCGCGTCTTTGTACGAAACGCGAGGCGATAATATTTGGTTAAGGTAATACTCTCCCAAGTGATACGCGAGCGGCAAGCCACCTGTTTGCCCCGCCACGCCGCCCGTCTTATGTTTCCGCCAACTGAATTTCCCTTCGCCAAGCACTGTTCGCTTATCCTCGACTTCCAAGTTCCATCCATCTCAGCTTCTCACAGGGAACGGGACAGAGGCTCAAGGAATCGGTAGTTTCACTACAACATGACATCCTCTAGTCTCGTGTCCTCACAAGCTTCACTGATCCTTGACCTTCCCCCAAGCTGTATTCAATTTTGCTCGACTCATCCCGAATTCTTTGTGGTGGGGACCTACAGTCTCGAAAAGGACGAGACGTCTGGACAGGAAGACGACGAGGGCAGCGCTTCGGATGACGTGTCAGGGGCCAAGAAGATCCAAAGTCGCAATGGAAGCCTCATAGTCTTCAAAGTGGAGGGATCCGATTTGTAGGTTCCCTCATGTTTACCAAGTTGATTTTGGCTATAGGCGGCTTACAAGTGACACTGGAGTGGGTAGAACGTTGATACAGACCGTTTCACAGCCATCGGCAATCCTCGATATTCGCTTCCATCCCGCTCCCGGAAAGCAGGATATTCTTGCTGCCGTCTCGAGCACGGGAACCCTAGCAATTTTCCGTTTGGATCCCTCTGAGTCTTCTTCAGCTCCCCTGAGGCACGTTGCGGCTAGCCGATGCGACGTTGTAGGAGAGGAAGTATTGATCCTCCAATGCAATTGGCATCCGACTATTCATGAGCTTATTGGTGTCACAACATCAACGGGAGCCGCATTGCTGTTGCGCTTGGATGCGCAGCACCGCATTGTAGGGCCCGCTACGGATCTCGATATTCCAAATTCTCTCGAAGCTTGGTGCATAGCTTTTTCCGAAGCAACACCCGCCTCCAACAGACATGAAGCACGAGTGAGTGTATACTGCGGTGGAGATGACTCTATGCTTCGCTACGCATCCTGCGACTTGGATGTCAAAGGCCAAGACCAGGTTCCTGTCTGTCACATCCCATTTCCACCCATTACCATCAGGGGACCGCATGCAGCAGGCGTTACGGCGATACTCCCATTGCCACTGTTCGCCAAGGACAACCAAAGAGTCGTTGTGACGGGCAGCTACGACGATCACCTGCGGGTTTTCCTCATCCAAGACTTGCACTGCTCTTCCGGCCTCAAACGTGTCGAGCTGGTTCTAGAGGAGAACCTGGGAGGGGGAGTTTGGAGACTGGACCTGGTTGATTTCCACCAAAGCCTTAAGACCTCTAAGTTACGGATACTCGCTTCTTGTATGCACGCCGGGGCCAGGCTGGTAGAAATATCGACACAGGACGAGCAGAGCTGGACTTGCGAGATTCTGGCTCGGTTTGAGGAGCACAAGAGCATGAACTACGGCAGTGATTTTGTTCGGCTCTCAGGGTCGAGTGGGTTACAATGTGTGTCTACGAGCTTTTACGACAAGTTACTGTGCCTTTGGGAGTACAAAGGCCTGAAATGATGTATCGGATACAAAAGGCTCTAGACCGTTGGCTTCTCTTTGGGCCCCTTCGAGGCCTGTTGGCCCTCGTGGCAGCTGATGGACTGTAATCAGCCAGTCTAGCTTCAAGGCATTCGAATAGATCATCTAAGACATCCATGGATTTCATCATAGCAATGCGCATTGTTGCTTTTCCGCAAGGAAGTTACAATCGGAGATGTGTAATCATACGTACCCCAGGGATTCAGAACAGAGAGGCTGCTAAGCTGGAAAAGGTTGAAGGCGAGGAGACTGTATCTTTTCAAGATGATGCTTTAATGTCCATTCCATAATTGGATTCATGATCATGGATCCATTCGGATGGATCCATGGATTCATGAAGAATGGATGGGTTCAATTTTGGCTGGCTTCCATCGGGTCTGTTTCAATGCGTCCATCCACTAAGCTTTGGCGGGGTCATCGCTGATCTGTCAGCCTTGCAGCGCCTGGGCGCCCTGAACCTGCCGGAACACCCCTGTACTTCATGCGCCTGGGCCACCCCGCGACGGCTAAGACAGCCGCGGAGCCCTGGAGCGTTTGGTAAGGTCTGAATTTTGCCCAGGCCAACGCCCAAAGGCTGAGGTGAGGCGCCTACACTTTATTCTCACTGATACCGCGACTCGGCCGCAAACTTAGCATTTCCATCCCACACTGCAGCTTGTTTGCCATTTGGTTTCCAGAAGACCAGTATTTTTCCTTCTCCAGCAGTCACTCAACCGGCTTCAACCGCTTCTAGCTTCGTCCGTTCCTCTTCAAAGCACGCTTCCAGCTCTTCTCCAGCTCTTCCTCTCGTCCCCACCGCAAGCGTCTCGCATCCTCTCCGACCTCGTCGCTCCCCCAAATTCACATGACACTGGAAGACTTCACGGAAACGTGAGTCCACGTCGAAGCCCTGCGTGGAACGACGGTCCTCGCTTGCGCTTCGCTGGTTAGCGGAACTCTCCAGCGGCCCAAGGATACACCTTCGACACCATGTCTGCCAATGGCAGCTCTGCGCCGCAGGGCGCCAATCTGGCAAACGGAGGAGATACAGAAGTGCTGTCTAAGATACACCAGGCCCTCGAGGTCGTCCATAGCCCATTCTCGACCAACGATTCCCGCCGACAAGCCCAATCTTTCCTCGAGGAGGTAAAAGACTTTAACGAAGCTCCATTGCAAGGTTACCGCTTAGCATCCGACAAGAGCCAGTCGCCCGTGGTCCGCCATTACGCCCTCTCCCTCCTCGAGCATGCAATCAGATACCGATGGTCGACATATACCCAGGAGCAGGCTGATGCTGTGCGAGGCTGGGTCGTGGAGCTCGGCCAAGCTGTTTCACGGGATGACCCGTCATATCTGAGGAACAAGACGGCCCAACTCTGGGTCGAGGTAGCCAAACGAAGTTGGGGGGCTGAGTGGATGGATATGGATTCCATGCTGTGTCAGCTATGGCAAATACCCGACTCTGCCGTTCACAAGGAATTGGTCATGTTCATCCTCGAAACTCTCTCCGACGAGGTCTTTACCGGCGATGACTCGGTAGTGGCAATGAGAGAAGGCGTCCTCAGCAAGGCGTGTGTTGAGATATTCACGCCCACAGCAGTACTTGTCGATGCGTTTCCCAATCGACAGCCCGGCCCCAATGTGCGGCACGGCGATGAAGGCTGGCTTAGCCGACTATCCGAATTCTTGAACTATTGCATTTCTACTAATTCAGGTGACAATGAGGAGGTCAAGTCCTGTGCCCTCAAGGGTCTATCCGTTTTCCTATCCTTAATGCCTTGGGCGATTCCCAAGGCAGTATCTTCCGCTCGGTGTGTCGACATCATGTGCGCCGGCCTGGTTTCGCCTCAGATTGCCATTCAAAAAGTACATCCCCTGCCGCCGTTTCGCCATTGTTTCAAGCCACTGACCTGTCTAATAGGCTGCGCTAGAAGCACTTCATGCTCTCTACTGCAGAACCAACTTCACAGACGATGAGTTTCGGGAACTGCTTGCCCCCATGTATAGTGGCTCACTCGTCTCTGTGTGCAAGAGCCTCTTCGAATGGTCAACAGTAGACCCGGAGGATGTCGATGAAGACAAGTACCAGACATTGAAGAAACTATCAGAGGTAAATAAAACTTCGTCGTCATCCACGGCATGTTTTAATTTGGACTTAGATGCTGTCCTGTCTAGGAGACTACTTTGATCGAAAGTTCTCCAAGCTCCCAGCAGAGGCCGCTAGGGAAGACTTCCTTCAACTGCTAGTCCTGGTCGTTCAGAGCCAAAGCCTGATGGTCTCCATACCAGTCCTTGTTACTTGGACAAAACTCCTCAGCAACCGGTCAATCGGCCCTAGCGATCTTGTGTCCCCCATGATCGGGTCTCTCCTGGAAACCTGCAGTTCTAGGTTGGTGCGATTTGAGAACTTACCTGAAGATACCCAAGACCCTACGTTACTATTTCTTCTAGAAGACACGGATACCGTGCCTGAACGCCATGCCTTCTTAGGCAATTACCGACGGTATAGTTCGCAGATCATTGAGGCCATCGTGCAGCTTAAGCTCGTAGATGCCGTGTCGCATATTCTTGGCCGCACAGAAGACGTCCTGCAGCATCTTTACGATGGGCAACCCCCCCTAGACAGTATGAATTGCCACAGCGCCCGCAGTGACATTTCTTTACTGACCCTTGTGCAGAGCAAAACTATTCAAAGCATTCTATGCCTGTTTTACGCGTCGACTCTCACTTTACTGTCATCGAGGCAACCTTGAAAGGGTATATGAAATGGAGGAGGAGCCGCCCTTTGGAATATGTACGTGGCAATATGAGGTGTATCGGAAGGGGCCTAACACCATACAGGAACAACAAAAGGCGGAGTTGGAAGCAAATCTGGAATCCTGGTGCAACAAGTTGCTCGAAATGAGCTTCGAGGTAAGAGACTTCGATGTTGGACGGCATTTGGAACGTATCGCTGATTTAATGTGCCCTACAGGATCCCATGATCAGGAAACGGACCCTACAATTGCTTGTCTATTTTTCGACGACCGCCCTCAACAAGAACTCGAGTTTCATGCTGAAGGTTCTCGAACACATCTTACTGACATGGCCTGCTCTTCAACCAGAGTATGGCTCCTTCAACGACGCTATCAAGGACATGCAAGGAGAGAGCATGGTCGAGCTACAACGCCTGGCTGCCGAAATGCCAGACACTCTCCTGGTAGAAAATACCCCTCGTTTGCGAAAATATATCCTGGCTAACTTCACTAGGGCGTGTATGACCAGATCGAGAACAGAGTCAACGAGATGATATCATCGGGTTCCTTGGACGAGAAACGGTCTATCGCATACAGGAGCTTCCTGTTTCTTATCATGTAAGTCTCTCGCGGACGATTAGCGGTGATTGGATCAAGCTGACAAGCAGTAGACATCGGGCGACCAGTGTTAATACGCAGGCCAAAGTGCAAAAGCTACGAGAGTTCATCGAGCCTGTAAAAGCGCAATGGCAAAATGACAAGATCAAATCCTCTCTCAAGTCATACTCGACGTTTTGCGAGCTGTTAGGGTTAGACAAAGCACAAAGGTATCTCGCAAGTCGGAGAGCTCACGAGATCCCGGATTGGGGCTCGCAAGAGCTCGATGCCGAAGGTTTGGCTCTTCAGAGCGAGCTTGAAGAGCGACTTAAGGTAGGCCAAGCTATGCGGTGGCGAAGCCTCATCTCACTGACTTGCCGTCCAGGTTCTTCCCCTTCGGCCTACCAAATCTTTCCTCGCATTCTCCGTTGAGAGACTAGACAAATCTTCAGACGCATTCCAAGCTTCTTATGCGCTTTGGCAAGATGGCTTTTCAGAAATTCTCGCAGATCTGCTGGAGTTCCTAAGGTTAGTCAATGCTACAGGCCGCCTTCGTTATGGTACTGATCTCTAGTAGCTACGCGCACGCATCACACAATCCAGATAACTGGGCAGAACTACCACCCGATATGCGATCTATGGTCAGCAGGGTCTTGAGCGATCGGTTCTGGCAAGCTGGGATATCAGAAGGAAGCAAGGACGACTTCTACGCTCGCGTTTTGGATAAAAAAAACACAATTGAGGGCCTGGCATCGACAATTCGCGGCTCGGTACGTTTCGTTCGAGAAACGGCCTACGCCATCATATACTGTATGAGCAGGCTGGACATGCAGTTCTACGGCTTCGAGGGACTCTCAGCGCCCCTCTCGAAGGCTCTGTTCGCTGATTCAATCTGGCTGTCGACACATCAACAGAGCAATCTCTTGAACCTAGTGAGATATCTTGTAGATGATTGCCCAGTAGATTACCGGGAACATTTCCTCCCGCAGGTCTTGGCTGCATGCTTCCAGCAAATGGACGCCAAGGTCCATGGTGAGTGGGAGAAGATGGAACGTCAACAGACGATAGCGGCGGATGGTGAAGCAGCGCTGAAGGAAGAGATGAAGGCCGAGAGCATCCTACGTCAGGTCACATACACGGCGGTGCTTATGGTGGCCGATTTTCTCGATCCCACTAAGCCCAGTAAGCCCCTTCCACCCCTTTGACATGACTCTGTCGAAACCCACTAACGAGTTTCTCAGATCCATCACCACTCAAGTCTCAGTCATTCCAAGGCGAAGCAGAAGCCGAGTCTCAAGAGGCGTTCCCAACATTGCGCCGCTTCTGCCTCCTGCACCAAGAAGTTGTGGAACCCCTGCTTGTCTTCTGCACTCACGGGATTCGTATGAGAGATACAAGATGCTGCAGCATGATACTGCGCCTTTTCATCTCACTCGTTCCGGAGTTCCAGGGCGGCGAGGGCCAAGCCCCCAAGGCTGTTACGCAGAACCCGCATGACGGACCAGAACAGTCTACTCCGGCCGACTCATATCCTGTGTCGCCAGCGATTGCGGCGGTCATCCGAGAGTATATTTCGTTGGATGTACTGAAGGCTTGCATTACTTCGTTTCATGAGCCTTACTTTGTGGAGCTACAGAAGGAGTTGGCTGCTTTGATTGCGGCCATCGTTGTTTACTACAGCCCAATCACGACGACACCTCGAGACGTGCTGCTCTCACTGCCCAACGTCAACCCGGCGGACCTGGACCGGCTTTCAGCTTATATGCCGAAGCCCGGATCACATACGCGTCAGCAGCGAGCGGTGGTCTTAGACCTCCTCAAAGACCTTAAAGGAGTTAGTGTATCTGAGATGGGAAAGCTGCCCAAGAGTAGTGGGTTTGGCAGCTTGAGCCGGTCGAAGAGGACGAACCGGAGCAAGATGGCTCAACAGTTCATGAACGAGCCGGCGGCATCGGGACCAGGATCGACAAGGTCAGGCGGGATGGCCGGAGTTCGGGGAGCGACTCCGGACGGACTGGAAGGGATTTCCGGTCTGTTCGAGGGGTAGAACCTCTTGGGGTGAACACACGCATCAAATCACGTATAGCGGGGAAAGGACGATTTGGCTGAGGTCGGGATAGGCCCAGCAGGCCGAGCTGCATGATGCATAACGAACTGGCTTTGCTAAGGTACTCTTCGGCGTGGTTGTCTTTGCGGTTGCTGTTGAAGGAGCGAGCCGACGGGGTGAGCGGAAGACTGAGGTCCAGAGCCAACGAAGGGAAGGGAAGTATCTTTGGTGGTACGCGGACTGGCTTGGCTAAGGGCAGGGCTCGATATCTAAGGTACCCATAACTACTCCCTTGATTATAGGTAAAATACTACATGTAGACAACCCAGCAGGTTATCTACAACGGCAACGCGTGCGGGGAGGACGTAATACGAGGGGATGAGAGGTTAGGGCTGAAGATGGGCTTCGAGGAGGAAGAGACTGCCCATTGGGCAATGTCACAATGGCCGGGGACCTGGATCGGGGACCTGACGGGGACCTAGCAAGGTTAAGGCTACAAGCTACTTATCGCGATCCTTCATATCCCTACGTACTCGGCACTGGCTAGCTGACGTACGCTCCAGTCCTGATATTATACCCGTGGAATGAAATACTGTACTACGTATTTGCACGAGCACGAGCACGAGGCCAGACCGGACTTTGGACATCCAATGGAGGCGGTGTCAGGTGCTTCAACTAAGAAGCGTGCGGCATCGCGTTGGAGGCTGTGACACCGTTGGTACTCAATAAGCCATGGCGCGTCGATGATATATGTATGTACATGTAGATGCGAACCGTGTGGAGAGCCAGTCTACTAGAGCAAGCCACTCAGTGCTGCTTGGAGATGTCTCGGGACAGCGGAGGGTCTACTACAATGTGCACGAATGGGCTGCTTTACTGCTGAGGGAACGCACTGAGAGAGAGAACAAGAAAGAAAGAAAGACAGGAAAAAATAGAAAAAGCAAGGCCAGTGGGAGCGAATGAAAGCACAATGCAGGCGAGGGGAGACAAGACATGGAAGAGGGGGCACACAACACACCAGAAGCAGGGGAAGATGCATGGTGAGTGAAATCAACGGGAAGCACGGATGAGAGATGGGGGATGGGGGATGGGGGATGGGAGAAGTACTCACTCGTTACTGCTAGTAACATGATCAATGCCCATTTCTACAGTTTGAATGCTAGTAAATACTAATTAATACGCGAAAAGCAATCGTCTAGTGGTGTTGTTGGTGCTGCACCGCAGCAGTGCCCGTTTTATGCTGTGTCATGGCGACGGGAAGGATTTGGGCGTCTTCCCCGAATGTGTACGAACACGGTCTCTACGATCCATCTATAGCGAGGTTCGTACTATAGACTGTATACATTGGATGTAAGTCCAATTACTATAGGTAGGTAAACATGTACGAACAGTCCAAGTTGCAAGTTGGACAATAGGTACTTACCTATCTACGTGTATCGTAAACTGTTGCGGTGAGGTTGAGGTCGAGAATCGGTTCATGTTGTCGCGGTAACATCCATTGTTCATGTCCGCCCACGTGCAAGGCGCATCAAGTAGAAACATTGGGACTCTGCTGGACGCTCAGTGCCCTGCGTCTACAAACAAGTGACGGAGACGCATGTCTTGGACTGAGACGATGCGACGACGGGCGACTGGCGCCACTCCCGGCTAACGAGGCAGAGGGTACGAATGGTATTTTGAGTTCATGCCGGCCAAGGTGAGGGAGATATCTAGGGGGGGGGGAGCCCGGACTTGGAGAGAATACACTAATCTAGATGAAGACGTAGGCATAAGGCCAAGCATTCAAGCTAAAGCCAAAGCCATCCATGCCAAGGCGAGAGCTGAGAGAGTTTGCTGGGTTTGAGCTCCTTGCGGGCGGCTGTCACTTTGGTTTGATGATCATCTCCCCCTGACATTGAAGTCGACGACACGGCACTCATCCTGCAACCCCATCTCAGATGACGAGTGGTTGGAGCAAATGTTGATTACTCTTCAACAGGCTCTGTCGGTGATGACTTGCTTGTCTGCCTGTCGTCTCTCCCTGAAACAGACCTGCGCGGCGCGGATGGATCATATCCATTCCCATCCTGTTGGTGGGATCCTGTTGGTGATGTGGTGTTGGTGATAAGGCATTGGATGTCGTCGCTGCAGAATCTTGCTCCGCACAAGTCGACGCGTCGTCTGTGCAGTGCAGGGCAGAATCACGCCTCTTTGCGTGGCGCATTGAGAGCATTGTGCATTGCACATGACGCATGGTGATGGAGTTTGCTTCCCTCTTCACTTGGATCCTGTTGGTTGCATACTAAAAGGTACCAACGCCCAATGTTCCCAGATGAATCTGGCCCCTTCCTTGGCTCCTCTCAGATTCCTCCTAGATTCCTCCTAGATTCTTCTTAGACTCTTCCTAGACTCATACTAGACGCTTCGAACGCTTCCTAGACACTTTCTAAACTCGTCTAGACTCTAATTAACATTGAAAGCTCCTCCCCACGAGTCAGGTTAAATCACTTGGGCTTGGGCCCCCAAAGCCCTTGGATAAATGCTACATCCACACGTTCCCCATATTAACCTTCTTAACCGCACTTGTTGATCGTTGACTGACGGATGGTGGATAATGAGCATTGACATTAGCATTAGCATAGCCTGGTTCCCGCAAATATCACAGCAACCTGCTAGTGCTAACCTACTTCGACTTGACCTGGGCAAGGCGAGGGTTCCATGATCCCGTTTCGTCTCGGGACCCCAGCGCGGCAGTGTCATTCCAATCCTTCCCTGTCGATGTGCCTGTCCACCCCTGCTGGTGGTCCTCCAAGTCCCTGTCCATATCCATCTGCCATCTTTTCTTTCCGTGACAATTAGAAGATGACATGCCAAGCTAAGCTTCCCGGCTCTTCCAGATACATGTACATACTTATCGTCGCGGGCTGGATCCCGGATTGGCATCCTGGATCCTGGCAGATTGGCAGATTGACTACCTGAAGAGGCGCCAGACGCGCGCGCACTGTGCATTGCACGTCAAGTGCAGAACAAACAAAGGCTTGTCTAGATATTCATGGCGCGGACCGGGTTAGAGATTTTGGGATTCCGGGCTAGGTTCATGTAGCTTGCACTGTAGATACTATCGTTCGATCGATCGGTATCTCTCGCCGAGAGCTTCAATTGCAAGCTTGACTGGAGCTATCCATTTTCGCAGGGTTCTCGAACGGTTGTTACTGCTTTATACTAAGGATTGATACATGGCACATGCCTTTCATCGACAAGTTCGACTTGCACCCTTCATCATCAAGATCCGGGATCCATGGATGTCAAACTTTCATACTCTCATCGGCGAGAGTCTGCCCATCGTCTGCCAGATGGGTCATGCATGGGCCATGGCCAATCTCAGCCCTGTCTACATGGATGTACAAAATCGACATAGTCCCGCTGTATGTTTTAGCTCAACTTACGAAGAAACAAAGCATGCCAACATCCCTGAATGCTACAGTACATATACTGAAGGTGTTACTCGGTCGAAACTACAGTGTCGTCCCCCTGCCGCAGATTCCGTTTCAACCACCCTCACCTCAGATACATGTACAAAGTACGTTCAACCATTGGTAGCAAGAAGCGGGAGACGAGCCAGGCCATCACTTCGAAGGCCACAGTGCCTGATGTCGGGTACCTTGCCTGGAGGTTCGCGTGTGCTATCTTGCATGTAACCTCCAGCTACTAAAGTACTACTCCACTACTAGAAGAGTTCGGGGACCCCGTAGGTGCTATCCACTGCAAGGGGGCGAGAGAGCAGGTCGCGATGGCTCCGGATACCCGTGGACGGCTACAGCTAATACAGCTACATGTACTGCACCGTGTACCGTGTATCTGGGCAGTGAGCACTGTACACGGATCATCACTAACACCAGGCAGGGCAGCCAACATGTGCTAGGCCCGCCAGGTACAGTAGGGGCCGCTACCTTAAGGTAGCCCAGAGAGGGTGGATGTACCTACAATCAGTAAGGTAAGGTACCACTGGACCACTTCCCAACAGGCTTGTGGCTGCCCTGCCGCAAGACTGCAAGACTCCACTGCAAGCATCACGACCTCCTCCTCCACCTCGTCCACCTCCTTCACTTCTGCATCCCGACTCCATCCCGGCCCAGATACTCGTCCTTCTACTCCTCAACCCAATACCAATCGAGTGCAGTTTGCAGATATCCACTTACTTGTAACATAATCAACGCCATACTCCCAAGTATACAATCACGCCCTCGTCTTCTCTCCTTCTCTCTACCCTCTTCTCTTCAACATCCAACCCGCCTCTCCCCTCTCCCGTCTTCAAGGCTCTCTGTACCTTGCCTTTGCGTCGGCTTCTTTCTTCTCCATCACTCAAGAGAGACATATAAACTGAAGCCGCCGCCCTCCAGCTTACAACAATCCACGTCTACCACGAATATCTCTCCGTGCTTGGCCTCCTGATCCTTGCATCTTCCCCCCGCGTCCGCGCCCGCGTCCTTCCCTCCCTCCTTGTCCTCCCACTCCGAATAGCGTTGCACCAGCTGTCGTCTGTTTTGTCTCGTGTAAGGTGAAGCAAACATTGTCACATTCGGTTCAACGCCGCCATTTCAGGTCCATTCACCGTGCCAGCCGTTGTCCGTCTGTCTTAGGCCGGCCTGGCCTCGCTCGTTCGATCGCTCGCTCTCCAACCTGCGAGTCGTCGGCAGCTCGCTCGCTTCCTAGGAAGAACAGTCGGCGACGACGCTTGCGCTGCCCTTCTCTTCAGGTCGCGGTCAACTGCTGGCAGTGCTTATCCGCTCGCTCTCGCTCTCGCTCTCGCGCTCACCGTGTCGGTTCGGCTCCTGTCTCAATCCGTCGCCGTCTGTCTTCCCGCCTGAGGTTTGATCCTCCTACCCCGTATGCAACTTCGCGTGTTCGTACGCCCGGTTCTTCGCCGCGCCGTCACCCGGGAGGCCGTCATCGACCAACAACTTGCCGTTCTCTCGCCCCCCTCCCCCCCCCGTTGCCGACCTTCTCCTTGCCGTCCTCGTTGAGCCTTGAGCGTTGAGCCTTGAGCGATCACCCTCGTCGATCGGCCCGAGCTTGACTCCAGCCTCATCCTCATCCTCGTCATCATGGTCTACTGTGGGAAACCCTCGCGGGGCTGTCAGATGTGTAGAACCCGGAGAATCAAGGTACGTTCTTTATCGCGACTAAACTGCCATCTCATTTGGCTAGTCTTGTGTCGAGCTATAAGCTCAAGCGCAAACTCAAGCTCCAGCTCACTCCGACCACAGTGCGATGAAACCAAGCCTACCTGCAACCAGTGTGCCAAGTCCCGGAGACAGTGTCCGGGCTACAAGGACGAATTCGATCTGGTCTTTCGAAACGAGACCCAGGCAACCGAGAGGAGAGCCCGCAAGGCGAGCAAGAAGGTGCTCCCTCAGAAGCCTGACAAGGAATTGGTCTCGCGAGATGGCATCAAGATCGTCTCGCAGTCGCAGTCGCAGTCGCAGTCGCAGTCAAAGTCGCAGACGACAAAACACCCTCCGGACCAGGCCATTCTTACCACCCTCAGGCTCCCGGTCGAACAACAAGCAACATGTCATTTCGTTTCCAATTACGTTCTAATCCCTCGGCAAGACGACACTCGAGGATACATGGAGTTTGTCGTCCCTCTCATCAAGACCGGAAGCCCTGCCATCCACTTTCAGCATGCCTTCAATGCTTGCGCCCTGGCGTCCCTCGGCAATCGTGTTGGACCTGGTAGCGATCTGGAAAAGATCTCCCTGGGCCATTACACAAAGGCGCTGTCCGCGACCTTTGCTGCCCTGCGAGATCCCAAGCTGGCTGTCCAGGATGCTACCCTTGGCGCCGTTCTTCTCCTTGGGCTCTTCGAGAATATCACCGCCAAGCAGTTGGGAATGATGGCTTGGGGCTCTCACATCGAAGGTGCCATACAACTCGTCAAGGCTCGGGGTAAGGATCAGCTGCGGACCAAGACGGGCCTCGCCATGTTCGTCGCCGTCCGAACCCAGATGGTATGTTTCGGTCGCCCTCCGACCACCTTTGGTCGGGCTCAAGCCAAGGCAGGGTAACCCGCTGACTCCAACTTTAGATCATTCACTCATTAAGTACTGGGAAGCAGCCCATCATGGGAGCTGAGTGGTGGCTCAGTGATGCCGTCAAGAACTACTACGCCGCCGAGTGTCAGCGACTGAACATCCGGACGGGAGAAATTAGAGCCGAGGTGAATCGAGTCATGACCACAGTCACGCGAAGCCCTGAGAACATCGAACTGCTGTTGGATATGATCCGGCGGTGCCAGATTGTTGACCAAGAGCACGTGAACTGGGCAAGGGGACTGCCCGACTACTTTGCGTTCAAGGCGGTGGCCTGGGAAGATCACGTCCCCAGTGGCGATTACTCCCGGGCAGAGGTCTATCCTGGGCGCGTGGATGCGTACCAGGACCTGTGGGTGGCCAGTGTCTGGAACATGCAGCGATGTTCCAGAATCATTCTGGCTTCGATGATTGTGCGCTGTTCTGCTTGGGTCTGCTCACCAGTCGATTATCGGACGACTCCTGAGTATGCTACCGCAGCACGAACAGTTTGCGACAACATCACCGACATCATCTCGTCAGTTCCCTACCAGCTCGGCTGGTTCACCAAACGCAAGGGCCTTTTGCAAAAGTCCAATCTCTCGGCATTCGGGTGTGGAGAGGAAGATGCCCAGAAAGGGTTGCCCGGGTATTTCCTGACCTGGCCCCTTACTTGCGTCCAGGGCCAAGACTACACGACTGACACGCAGAGAGCGTGGGTCAAAGGCCGCCTGAACTTCATCGGTAACCAGCTTGGTGTTAGATACGCCAGCATGTTAACCCAGGTAAGACGCCTCGCTGGCTATATGTGTTGGATCTCTAGGGCTGACACTATCGTAGCTTAATGTTCGGGTGCCGTCGATGCTCATTCGTCGTGATGGCCTTATGGCCAGTCCATATCCCATGGCTCATAACTTTGAAAAGCTGGTCTCAGCAAGGACCGCGGCGCCAAGTACAGGATACGCGATGAATCCGATCCAGCAACGAGAAGCGATGCAGAAGGAGCACTTGGAAAGAGAAAAGATGGAATTAATGGCCAAGGCCCTGGGACCGTCGGGGCAAATAAATGAGAGTACAGTTAACAACTGGCTGCATCTACGAACCCCCGCGATGGGGTCTTGACGACTGCATGGGCACAACCGAGAATGACCATAATGGGATACGACATATTAGATTCGGGGATTGCGGATGTTGTGACAAAATCTCGTCTGCATCAATCACGGCGCACTTGTACCAGGAGGATGGTCGATATAGACCGCATACGGCTGGAAGGTTGTATCTTCGCAGACATTATGTGAAGAAGCGTAATCCGGGACAGGTGGCCGGCCGGCTAAGCGTGTACGATGAGAAGCGTGGTGAGCAGGCCAGTAAGGCCAGCAGCGCAAAAGATGCGTGACAGGTATCGTTCTATAGGTGGTGAATTGCACGTATCCATTGTGTTGGGCAAATACCCATGGCTATCATGATACGCAAAACCTAGATCTAGACGAGGCGGAGCCGAGCCCAGAATCCAAACAAGCCCACGAGATTGGTAAAAGAATTCCCAAGTAACAATGACGTTATTTCGCAAACTCCAACCCGCGTCCCTGGGCGCATCAATCTATGTATCCCGCGCCCGGCCAACCATGGTCCCAATAAGAAAGTGTGCTTCTCAAGGGTATCTTCGTATTTGTAGTACTCGATCCGTCTCATTCGATGAGCGGTGGATGTGCTCACTTGCGCTTTTTGCTCGTCTTTGTCTTCTGGTCGTCCTTGGCCGTGCCCAGATTCCAGGCCTTGACGACCCAGCTCTGGGTGGCGTCGACATAGTTCTCGGTCTGGACCTCCTTCACACCGACCTTTAGGCCATCCTTGGTGAAGACGACGTTCTTCTTGCCCATGCGCTCCGACGCTGTCTCCTGGATCTTGCCGATGCTCAGGTATACTTGGTAGCCGACCCAGCCACCTACGCCGAGGATGGCGAAGACGATGATGAGCGGAAGGACCTGGCTGCGCAACAAGGCGTTAGTGGGATCGAAGAGGACGAGGACGAGGCCGAGGACGAGGCCTAGGGGTCTGCGAGGGCGGTGTTTTACCTGATGGTCGAGGGCTGGGCCTTTGCGGAGCTATTACCCCACGCCATGGCTGCGATATGGGGGGGCGAGGGGGGCGTGTGTAGATGGGTAGGATCGTCGATAGTATTTGATGGAGGGCGCGCGAAGAGGCGGCGGAGAGAGGAAGATGTTGATATAGGAACGGTCGAGATTATCGAGTGTCACGAGGCGAGGAGGTGATGGGAGGGAGAAGAGCGAAAGGGGCGCATTGGGTCATGGATGATGGAGCTGAGGCGCCGTGGTCGCGAAAGCGAAAATTAAGGGTCTCGCAGAAGTCCCATTCAGGATGCCCGTTGCGTGCGCGTGCGTGGAGGGGGCGGATGAGCACTGTTTTGGGGCTTGGGGAGCGCTGAAGGGTCGGTTCTAGCGGGTGGGAGGGGGAACCACCCGCTGGGCGTCCACTGTATTAATGGAAGGATGTTTGGCGCTGGGCCGCTACGGGACGGGACGGGAGGTTGGATCCATGGATGATGCCCTGAGGTGAGGTGGATGGGGGGGACCTGTTCGCTTGGTAGACTACAAAGCACAGATACAACCCACCTCAGACATTGGCCCGGTGCGGGGGGGCTCTTGTTGACGACCTCAGGATGATTCAAGTGAAATCTAGACTGATTAATAACTGTTCATCCAGCGGGAATATGCCATGGTTTCGGTAGCTGCAGAGAAAGGCGACCAGGACAGAAATCTTTGAAGTTGGAGGAACAACAAGCATCCATGGATCATGGGCCCTGTCCTGTCGTGCAGCCACAGGGCAGACACAGCCTATCCACCTGCACGTGAAATTGAAATGTCATGGAGCAGGCAACTTCAGCGAGTATGGAGCATTGTGGCCGGTGGGCTGGGGTACGACTATACGAATACTACGTACTGCCTTGAGCTCCAGGGCTGGACATAAACCAAACGGCTGCATTTGAGGCTTGAGTCTGGTCACCGGCTTGTCTTTCGAGTTCAAGTTCATGTGCTTGTTCACTGAGCTACGGGTTCGGGAACAACAGTAACACCGACGGACTGCGAGTCTCCGGGCAGTCTGAGGTGGTTGCATCATCGGCGTGCCTCTTTACCCTCCTCGCCTCTCATGAGTGGGTGTGGCTGGTGGATGAACGAGTGTCCACTCTTAACTTCGTCGAAGCTCCCGCTTGGAATATATCCTACCCGTTTGAGAAAGATGCACCTTTAACTCTTAATCCCCAGGTGTGTACAGTAACGATCATAAGACCGCGTATTTTACTATTGTAATCCTGTCTCGTTGTCGAACGGCTCTCATCCTGGGTTGTTCCTCTGTTACGCCTTCAACGTGGTGTGGCGGTGCTGGCAGCTCCCGTGCAGGGCAAGTATAGCGTCCAGGTAATCATAGCGGCCCGGCTGTGGCGTTGGGTGGCCCAGGTGGAAAAGGCCAGACTGCAGTACGGCAAGCTCCCTCGCCAACGACCGAGCGACCAGCGTTCAGCGTCCAGCGTCCAGCCTCTGCGCTCATCACGACGTTCCATCCCATCCGCATCCCAGTCTACCCACTTCCACGTCGGCTGGGAACCTCGACTCGCCCTTCCCTACCCTCTCAAACACCTCCATCGCCGACTACACGTGCTACAGAGCATCGCCTATCATCCTCTACGTCGTCCCACTCACCGACCGACGCACCGACCGGCGCCCCTCGACTCCGACCTCGACTTCGACCTCGACCTCGACCTCGGTCCTCCTAGCCCTCGACCACCCGCCTTGGTTACGCCGAAGCTCTGTCGTCGCCCCTTCGTCGCTCCATCATGGCGACGCCCCTGCCGCCCAACGATGGTTACGGCCATGCCCGCCAAGATAGCCAGTACAGTCAATATGCCGACGACCAGGTTGACCAAACCCAGGCCGGCTACGATGATGCCGCCGCCCAACAGGCGCACGGCAAGAAGAAGAAGCGAGGATACGCCGCCGGTGCCTTCGAGGTTGGCGCCGGAGCGAATGCTGCCGTAGGTGGCCAGTTGCAGGGAGGAGCGCAGCAACCCTATGGCACCCCGGCCCAGGCCGCCCCTGGATATGGAGGTTATACCCAGCCCGATGCTCAGCCCGCCGCCGCTCCGGGATATCAAGCATACGGCGCACCGCAGCCTACCGCGCCCCAGGCTCCGGCCTATGGCGGATATCCGGGCCCCGATCAGGGTGGCTATCCAGCACCTGGAGCTCCGCAAGCCGCCCCCGGAGCTCCCAGCGTTGCTGGAATCACTCAGGGCGTCGGTGGTATGCAGATGGGCGGCCAGGCTCAACAACCCCAGGGCGCGCCCCAGAGGCCAGCTGCATTGAACCAGCTATATCCCACCGATCTGTTGAACCAACCTTTTGTCGTATCTGAGCTGGATCTTCCTCCTCCTTCAATTATCCTTCCCCCTAACGTGAGTTGACCCATCAACACGACCGTGCTCGTGCATAAGCTGACCCGTGCCGTGAAAGACGAGCGTAACCCCGTCTCCCGACGCCAATTGCCCCTCTCGTTATATTCGGTCCACGCTGAATGCTGTCCCGACGACACACTCGTTGTTGAAGAAGTCGAAACTACCGTTTGCGCTTGTCATCCAACCCTATGGCTCGCTTCACGACGACGAGGATCAGATCCCCGTTATTCAGGATCAAGTCATTTCTCGATGCCGGAGGTGCAGGAGCTACATCAACCCATATGTTACATTCTTAGACCATGGACACCGCTGGAGATGTAACATGTGCAACCTCTCCAACGATGTTCCCCAGGCTTTCGATTGGGATGCTGCCACACAACAGAGCGTTGATCGGTGGCAACGCGCCGAGCTGAACCACGCTGTCGTCGAGTTTGTCGCCCCACAGGAATACATGGTCCGCCCTCCTCAACCTCTGGTCTACCTCTTCTGCTTCGATGTCAGTTACGCAGCCGTCTCCAACGGCCTGCTCGCCACGAGCGCCCGAACAATTCTGGATAGTCTTAACAGGATACCCAATGCTGATCGGCGCACGCGCGTGGGCTTCATCGCCGTTGACGCCGCCCTACACTATTTTTCTATCCCCAAGGACGCCGATGAGGACAACGAGACCAACATGCTCGTTGTCAGCGATCTTGACGAGCCGTTTTTGCCCGTTCCTGGCGACCTCTTGGTCCCCCTCAGTGAGAGCCGTCAGAACATTGAGAAATTCCTCCAGAAGTTGCCCGACATGTTCCAAAACAATCAGAGCAACGGATCATGCATGGGATCTGCCCTTCGCGCCGGCCACAAGCTCATCTCTTCACTCGGAGGCAAGATTGTCGTCCTGAGCGCATCGTTACCCAACATGGGAGTAGGAAAGCTGGAGATGCGAGAGGATAAGAAGGTCTTGGGTACATCGAAGGAGGGCAGCCTCCTACAGACGGCAAACAGCTTTTACAAGAGTTTCGCCGTCGAATGTTCCAAGAACCAGGTATCCATTGACATGTTCCTCTTCTCGTCTCAGTACCAAGATGTGGCCTCCCTCAGCAACTTGCCGCGGTACACTGGTGGCCAAACCTGGTTCTATCCCGGCTGGCATGCGTCGAGGCCTGAGGACGCCCTCAAGTTTGCTTCCGAGTTCAGCGACTATCTGTCGGCCGAGATCGGGCTCGAGGCCGTCCTACGTGTGCGAGCCACCAGTGGTCTACGCATGAACACCTTTTACGGCAACTTCTTCAACCGCAGCTCTGATTTGTGCGCATTCCCGGCCTTCCCCCGCGACCAGTGCTATGTGGTTGAGGTTGCTATTGACGAGAACTTGACCAAGAACGTCATCTGTCTTCAAGCCGCTGTGCTGCACACGACTTGCAATGGAGAGCGTCGCATCAGAGTCTTAACGCTAGCTCTTCCCACCACTACGAACCTCTCAGACTTGTATGCATCCGCAGATCAGTGTGCCATCACCACATACTTCAGCCATAAGGCGGTCGAACGGACACTGGGAAGCGGGCTGGACGCCGCGCGGGATGCTCTACAGACCAAGCTCATCGAGCTCCTCTCTACCTTCAAGAAGGAACTCGCTGGAGGAAGCATGGGCGGTGGCCTACAATTTCCTGCAAACCTCCGTGGGCTGCCTCTCCTCTTCTTGGGCCTCACCAAGAACGTCGGACTCCGAAAGTCGGCCCAGATTCCCTCAGACATCAGGTCGGCCGCACTCTGTCTCTTGTCAACTCTTCCAGTGCCCCTTTTGATGAGGTACATCTACCCCCGGCTCTACTCGTTGCACGACATGCCAGACAACGCCGGAGCTCCGGACGAGGAGACTGGTCAGATCGTGCTCCCACCTGCGCTGAACCTCTCGTCTGAGAAGTTTGTGTCGTATGGGCTTTACCTCATCGACGACGGACAGACGCAGTTCCTCTGGGTTGGTCGCGACGCGGTTCCCCAGCTCATCATGGATGTGTTTGGTGTCGAGGACCGGACTCAACTGGCCGTTGGAAAGGGCCGGGTGCCTGAGCTGGAGGGAGACTTCAACGAGAAGATTCGGGCGGTGATCCAAAAGAGCCGGGACCACCAGTCGCTGGGGGTGGGAAGCATCATCGTGCCCCATCTATACATAATCCGTGAGGACGGCGAGCCCAGTCTCAAGCTGTGGGCGCAGACGCTCCTGGTCGAGGACCGAGCGGACCAGGGCGTCAGCGCGGCACAGTGGCTGGGAATGCTACGAGAAAAGGTTGGTTAACGTGGCCCAGTTGCTCCCCGAGGATCCAGCCACTAACATGCGTGTTGTCAGGTCGTTCAGTAGTTTGAAGGGGAGGGAGTTCATCCGTGTATAGACAGACTCGGGCAGTCCCGGTAATGGAACACTGAGTGTCAAGAGGGCGGGAGTCAAGGGCCGGGGGCGGGAGATTTATGTAGTTGAGACGGGTGATGAATGACATATATTAGAGAGAATGCTACTGGCTTTCAGCACGCAAGCGGTGCATGACTGTCGGGCGCAGCTATGTGCGGTTTCTTTGTAGTACTGTTTGTAGTACTGTCTCTGCGCTCCAGGTCCATCTGTTCCATCCTCCCGCAAGGTCGGGTTTCTTCTTAGTCCAAGTTTCGAACCCTTTTCTAAATCAAAGATGGCTAACTGATCTCCGAAGGAGCTGCGACGGTCCAGCCCCCGTTCCGTTAATTACGTTCCCTTTCTTCGGCGGACGCTAGGCCCAGGCCGATCTATTTTTAGCATGGGCGCTGAAAGCAACCACGAGCGGGCTTCGAACCCTGAGTCTTTGATACCAGCATCTTGGTTAACGCCGTGGAATCGAGGCTGCAACGGTGGCATCGGACGATGAAACTGCTATTATAGCGGTACTATCGATCAATCCCTGGCCGCTGAAGTGGGACATTGGAGTGAAACACACGCGCCCAGCATGTGCAGGGACGCTTGGGCGGCCAATGAGGCGGGGTTCTAGGCGCCGTGCTATTTTGGCCGTGGCCCGGTGATTTCAGTGAGCCACTGGCAGCACAGAGCTTCCCCGGAGAGGTGAAAGGGGGGGGATGGGGGTGCATGAGGTTGATTGCACGTTGGTAGCGGGCTGAGCCGTGTCAATGGCTAAGGCTCTGAGAAGGAGAGCGAAGCTGTGCATGTACGAATACATCCATGGATGTTAGGGCGGCATGGTGGTCTCCAGCCTAGCCTTCAGTTCTTTATGGTGGCATGTTCCACCCACCCAAGCAACCAAGGAGGTGGTGAAACTCCAGGGGTCGGTTCCAGATGGGCTCGGCTGCTGGAGGGGGGCTACTTTAGCTACCGTAATGGGGGAGGGGCCTCGGGAGCGGTTAGACGGATAGCTTGTTCAGATGCTGTCTTGAAACATTGCAAAGGTGGTGGTGGTAGGCGATTGTTAGTTAAAGTGATAATCAGGAGGCCACGATGCATTAGAAGCAAGTACTACTGCAGTATGCTTCAACTTCATTGTTGACCTGAAGAGAAGACAGGCAACACCTTATTCCTGTAGTGTAATCGGTATTATTTATACACGCAAGGTATCGGGCGCACAAGGCTCAAACGGTGCCCAAGCGGCGATGTCACTAATCCTGATATAGACGACGGTGCTCCATCCACTGACCTCCACTGACCGTACGAATCCATGTACCGTAACCGTAACCGCCATGCACGTCCTCCCCTCAGTCGTTCCCCGTCTTCCCGTCTCCTCTGCTCTGCTCTGCATCTCCAACTTCCCTCCAACAACTCCCTTGTCACAATCTCCGTCACCGTCGCCGTCGTCTCGCCCATCGCCCATCGTCACCAGCTGCTCCTCGTCCTCCGCGGTGCTACATTCGCTGTGCTGTCCGCCTCTCCTCTCCTCCATTGTCTGTCCGTCTCTCTAGGCGGGGCAGAGCGCTGAGGGGATTAGACCCAACCCCAGACCAGAGAGGTGCGTGCCGATTTACCCCTCCTGAAGATCATACAGGCACCAGAAACATGCGGCCGTCCCTCCGAAGAGCTCTCGTTCCGCCCCGAGGACCGTGAGGCGGCCAGGCCTTTGTCTGAAGTCAGTTCCAAGGGGTGGTACGAACTCCCTTTGGGGAATGGTCGGGACAACTTCTGGAAGACGGCCGTCCCAGTTCGTCATTCGCTGCTTACTGCTCGATGTTCGCTGCCGTTGCCGTTGCCGTTGCCCAACCCTCACTCTCCCTCCTCGCTCAGCCGCCTGGCCCCAACCTGTCACATTGCATTGCTTTCTCCTGTCTTTCATTTCGGGAGTTGGAGAACCGATACATCAGTCAATCAGGCCTTCGGACCTTTTTGTCCCCCGTACTTTGCATCGTCTCGTCACGTGTCGTGTTTCAAAACGTCCCAACAGCTAGAGACTAACATCGCTGCCAGTTCTTTTACTTCAACGGCCATCAACTTCCTCACCTCTCTTGCGATCCCCAACTTGGCCGCAAACGACCACGAATCGATTGGAACTTGGCCGGCAACCCACACTAGCCACTCTACTTTCCCGTTCTCTTTGTGTCCCACGGCACCGCCGATTCGGAGACTGGACGACTGGGCCCAAGCGGAGCTGACTGCCACCTCGTTCGACAAAGCGCCATCGCGACCTTGCATCGTAACTCGTCACATCACTCGCCGACAGCCCTCCTCCTGACTTTCTCCGACGTATATAGCCAACCGCTGCTTCGAGATCGATCCCTTCGCGAGCCAATTGTAGTTCCGACAAGTCCATTGGGTACTTACAAGCTTCTGACTGTTCATATCGCATCCTCTCCGCCACCATCGTTGTAAACCATGGCTACCCGCACAACAAACCCCCCCAATGCTGCGGGATCCCGCAAGATCTCGTTCAACGTCAGCGAGCAATACGACATCCAAGATGTGGTCGGTGAGGGCGCATACGGAGTGGTCTGGTATGTCGGCCTTTGATTCCATACCCATCTGGACCAATTCTCATCACTCTCTCTTTAGCTCTGCAATCCACAAGCCTTCTGGACAAAAGGTGGCCATCAAAAAGATTACTCCTTTTGATCACTCTATGTTCTGTCTTAGAACGCTCCGAGAGATGAAGCTACTGCGTTACTTCAACCACGAGAACATCATCTCCATCCTCGACATCCAGAAGCCGCGAAATTATGAGTCCTTTAACGAAGTGTACCTGATCCAGGTATGAATAGCCATATGCGCCAGACTGGCTGGCACCCGTCCATGTCGCAGAGACTAACAGTTACTGCAGGAACTGATGGAGACGGACATGCATAGAGTGATTCGTACACAGGATCTCTCCGACGACCACTGTCAATACTTCATTTACCAGACGCTGCGTGCGCTCAAGGCAATGCATTCGGCCAACGTACTTCATCGCGATCTCAAGCCCTCCAACCTCCTACTCAACGCCAACTGCGATTTAAAAGTCTGCGACTTTGGTCTCGCTCGGTCTGCCGCGTCTCAGGAAGACAACTCAGGTTTCATGACAGAATATGTCGCGACCCGATGGTACCGTGCGCCCGAGATCATGTTGACGTTCAAGGAGTACACCAAAGCCATTGATGTGTGGTCGGTGGGCTGCATCCTGGCCGAGATGCTGAGCGGGAAGCCCCTCTTCCCCGGAAAGGATTGTAAGTCGACCAAGCTTCGAGAATTGATGCGACTTGGCACTGACACACTGCAGATCACCACCAGTTGACCCTCATTCTCGATGTGCTGGGCACACCGACCATGGAGGACTACTACGGCATCAAGTCGCGCCGCGCCCGTGAATACATCCGCTCACTGCCGTTCAAGAAGAAGGTACCGTTCCGCACCTTGTTCCCCAAGACTTCAGATCTGGCTTTGGACTTGCTGGAGAAACTCTTGGCCTTCAACCCGGTCAAGCGCATCACGGTTGAGGAGGCACTCAAGCACCCCTATCTCGAGCCCTATCACGATCCCGAGGACGAGCCGACAGCGCCTCCAATTCCGGAGGAGTTCTTTGATTTTGACAAGCATAAGGACAACCTGAGCAAGGAGCAGTTGAAGCAGCTGATCTACCAGGAAATTATGCGGTAAATATTGCAGCCGTGGAGGGAGCACAGAGCGATACAAAGGGCGTGAAGTAGGGATTGCCCCCCCAAGGTTTCATTGGGTTTGATGATGAATAGCATGGCGATGAGTTTGGAGACGATAGATAGACACACACACACACACACACATCCAGCTCGCAAACACACACACAAGCACACACACAGACGCAAACACCCGAATAGGGCCACGCATTCGCCCCTTGGTACCTTAGTAGCGGGCTACTGACTGGGTTGCAATATTGGAAGGTCTGGGCACCCGATTTGATTCGGGATTGGATGGATGGGATCAGACCAGAGATGGGTGACAAGTTGGGGATGATGGACAAATACGATGAATACATCGATTTCTTTTGTTTTCTGAAATCTGCAGATGTGAGAGTTCTCTTAATGACTGTCTTGTTTTGGTGAGCTAGATGGTACCTTTGATGTTCGTGATAATGATGGAAACTTGATGATAATTATATGGATTTAGTAGATTCCAACCAGGTACGAATGATACCCACGGCCCCGCTACTGGTAGCATTGAGGTGTCCACGGGTCTCGGGAGGCGCCATGGAAACCTACTAGTACCGCCAGGGGCTTATTTAGGTACCAAGAGACCTACAAATTACCCCCGCAACCCGCCAGTACTGGTTGACCGCCCGCCATTGTGCACCCATAAGCACCCACCTACGTCACTTCATGCGTGCGGTTGACACATGCCTCCAGTCCCACTTCAGAGTGTTGGAGTGGAAGGTCGGAAGGCTCCAGCTCCCACACCGACACTGACACCACCACGCCTCAAAACGTCTCCACGCCACTTGGCCACATGAGACTCCTCTTAAGTACTGAAGTGCTGGTAGTAATCACTGGAACTTGTCTCCCTTTTCCGCTCCCAGCCTCTCCTCAACTCTCAATGTCTCAGATCCAATCTCACTCTCAATCGCAATCTCACCTCGATGCCTGTCTCCTCGCCTGCTTCTCCGACCTGGAACCCGACTTAGCCACCGCATTCTCGCCCTAGTAGCTCTCGCCCTCGCCAATCTTCCTTCATCCTCTCCACCCAAACCCAAACCCAATTGCTAATGAACTCGCCATCGCTCAACGACGACTTCGCCGACACGCCCTCCTCTTCGGGCGCCCAAACCCCAGCCTTCACCACCAGCGCAAACCGCGCCTCTGCTGCGTACATCATCAATATGTGGACTGGTCTGGTTCGACGCTTCTCTGGCGAAGACTCCCACTTTTCGAGCCAAGCAGATACAGCTTACGGCGAGAGCGACTCCAACACGCCGCCCAAAGATGGCATCAACGGCGTCTTCACCCCAGTCCGCCGCACAGCGAGCCCATTTCGCCCCCCGCCCTTGGATCCCTTGGTGCTGCATGGCTACAAATCCAACACCCCAAGATCGGCCCGGCTTCTCGCTGCCGCAGTCGCCGAGGAGATTCGGACCATGATCCCGGAGCGCTTGCGCATCGTGGACGACTGGCACCTCATATATAGTCTGGACCAAGACGGCGCCAGCTTAGGAACACTGTACCAGAGCTGTCGACAGTTTGAGGGCCAGAGAGCGGGCTTTGTGCTCGTTATCAAAGACCAGGAAGGCGGGGTAAGTCGACCCAGGGTGGGATGCTTGACTGGCTTATAGTCGCGAGGGCATCCAGATTAAAGATTGAACTCCAAGTGGCTGACCTGAATATACAGACCTTTGGCGCATACCTCTCCGAATACCCCCGTCCAGCTCACTCTTACTTCGGCAACGGCGAATGCTTCTTGTGGCGAGCCTCTACCCTCGCGTCGCTCCCACTCCCTCCATCAGCCGACACTACCGACATGACACGCAACACGACCCTCGCGCCGCCTCCGCCAGCAAGCCAGCCCGGATCCCGAAGCACGTCGCCCACCCCGAGCGAGTCGATCCGCTTCAAGGCCTTCCCATACAGCGGTCTAAACGATTTCTGCATCAACTGCGAAACCGGGTTTCTCAGTGTTGGTTCGGGCGGCGGGCATTACGGGCTGTGGCTGGACAACTCGCTAGAAGTGGGTCACAGCTCGAGGTGCGAAACGTTTGGCAACGAGCCACTTAGCGACGAGGGCAATAAGTTTGGTGTTTTAGGTGTGGAGCTCTGGGTCGTGGGTGTTTAAAAATGTTGGAGGTTGCGGTCAAGCAGATGCTGAAAAGAGGAGGTTCTATGGTAGGCTCAAGCTGTTCTTGGTATTTCAGGGTGCACGGCGTTTAGTGTGTTGGAAAGATGCCACTCACAGGTATGGTTGCGCACATGGCCTTTTGTTTGGGTAAGGGAAAGAGATGAACAAAACACGGTCCCGAGAGGAAGTTTGAGGGCTCGGCTTGGGAGGATAAGGGGTAAGGGCAAAGCCAAGGGCGAAGGCAATGGCAAGGATTCTTGGACAAACAATACGCACGACAAACATGAATAGATCAGTAGCGATATAATGATACCCAAAGTTGACACTCACGGTGGTAATCGAAGCAGATCTTGGGATGAGGTAGCGGGCAATGTTTTCAACTTGAATGTTGGGACATGAAGCCTACAATCCCCTTCATAACCCCCTCGGGAGTAGGCGACTCGGCGCAGACGTCGGGCTCGCATCCGAAAGACCGGAGGTGGTCCCGCGTCGTAGGTCCAATCGTCGCGATGAAGGTCTTCCCGTCCCGGCTCCCAGGCTTGACTCTTCCCGATTCGGCATCCAGCATCCCGAGTCCCCGAAGGAAGCTATCGCATCCGGTCGGCGAGAAGACGACAACCCACCTCGCCGGACTCGTCCGCGTGTCCGCGAGCACGTTTGTAAAGTCTCCCGGGAAAGACTCCATGACGCCTGTTCCGTACACCACCGTCTCGGTGACGGGGATGCGCACGTGGTCAGGCAGCGCCGGGTCCATGAGCGTCTTGGGGATGATATCGCGGCGCTGCTCGCCGACCATGAACAGCAGCGGCGGCTTCGTCGCACAGCCGCGGTACCATTCACCGTAGTGCGATAGTATGTACTGGGCCAGGGCCTGGCCGTTGCCCGTATGCGACCCAAAGACC
>JAANBC010000288.1:0-39963 GCA_014621405.1 Stylonectria norvegica
GAGGATGCCGCTGCCGCTGCCGCGCGGAAGAGGAAGAAGACTGGGCCGGGGAGCCGTGGCGTCGCCAACCTGACGCCGGAGCAGCTGGCTAAGAAGAGGGCAAATGGTAACTTTGGACTACCATAGACAGACAAGGCCTTTGCTAACACCCCATCTCCTAGACCGTGAAGCCCAGCGTGCCATCCGCGAGCGCACCAAGAATCAGATCGAGACCCTCGAGCGCCGCATCCAGGACCTCACCAGCCAGCAGCCCTACCAAGACCTCCAAGCAGTGCTGCGGGCCAAGGAGGCCGTCGATCAGGAGAATGCCGACATCAAGCGCCGGCTGGCTGGCATAGTGGCTATGCTGCAGCCGCTGATAGGACAGGGTGAGTTTGCTCAGGATTCCAAGAAATGGAGGGAGGGACATTGACACTGACGATGCTAGCAGCGGCCGTAGACCAGGCATATATCTCGCCCGCGCAGACATACGCGCCGGTGCATAACCACGGAGCACTGAGTGTGCACAGCACGAACCAAAACGCTGCCTCGACGCCGGGGAGTGCGTCGTCGCCGTCGAGCCACGAAACACCATCACAACACCCGCAGCATCAGCATATGCATGGCACCAACGACGCCCTTGCCAAGACGCAGCTGAGCCAGCAACGACACGAGCTCCGGCATGGGCTCGACCTGGGCCCGGAGCGACTGGGTCTTGATTTCCTCCTCGACTCGACGCACCGCGTAAATCGGATCCAGAACGGCCTCAACGGCGCACAGGATGCGCCGCACTTCAGCCATATTCCCATGAAGCACGATATGGCCTACGACCGTCGGCTGCGCGACCAGCGCACCTTTCCCGGAGGGCATCCGCCTCTCCTTCCACCCCCCGGCGTCCCCATCTCGGATCCGGCGCCGGGCCGCGCCGACAACAGCCTTGCCGACTACGCAACGCCCATCAAGAACAGCGAGCCGACGTGTCCGCTAGATGCCCTCCTCCTCGACTTTCTCAGCGAGCGCCGCCAGCGCGTCGTCGACGGGCTCTCCCCCCACGAGGTCGTCGGCCCGCGCTACCCGTCCGTCTCGTCGCTGCTCAACCCAGCCAACAGCGCCTACAGCCACCCGCTGTCCAAGGTCTTCACCGACATCCTCTCCACCTTCCCAGACATCTCGTCGCTGCCGGAGCGCGTCGCCGTGCTGTACATCATGTTCCTCGTGATGCGGTGGCAGATCGCCCCGACGCAGGACAACTACGACCGCCTGCCCGACTGGATGACGCCGCGCCCGGCCCAGCTCTTCAAGGACCACCCGGCGTGGATCGACCACGTGCCCTTCCCGCGCATGCGCGACCGCCTCGTCCGCCTGTACAGCCCGGCCACGTACCCCTTCGACAACTTCTTCGTGCCCTTCACCACCACGCTGTCGCTGTCGTGGCCCTACGAGGAGACGGACACGCTGCTGCAGAGCCCCGACGGCGACGAGCTGCTCATCAACCCCGTCTTCGAGCGCCACCTGCGGAATCTTGATAACTGGAAGTTGGGCGATTCGTTTGCCAAGGCGTTTCCGTCTCTGGTGGATACTTTCAACTTGGATTCCAAAGAGCGGCATCCGCGCAGCGTACGCTGACACAGGGGCGTGGAAATGTTCCGTTATGAGCGATTGCCGGCCTGAGTTATGAGCAAATCGTCCCCCCCAAATGATCAAAATGTCGGTATATTTACGAATGGTGGGCTGGCATAGAGCAACGGGGGGCGTTGCCGGTTAGGTCTTATAAATCACGTGTTATTTCAAATAGGGGTTCATCAGGTGACCAGAACGAGGTTGGACCTCGATCGTTAATAAAATAAAGTTGTATAAAAAGAGTACTACGTATCTGCCTATATCTCCATCATGAACACCATCGGCACTTGAATTGTTCCCCAAACTTTTAATCGTGTAACTGTTGGTCATGTTCATCGTAAAGTCGTGTATTCTCATATGCGATGACCCCCCCTGTGCAAACGCCCTCAGACTTCATCCTCGAGGTCTACCGCCCCAAACGACAGCTTCCTCAACGTCGGGCCCTCGCCCACGAATAGACTCGGCATGCGCTCGCGGGGCATCTGCTGGAACATGAGGGCCTTGACCGGGGCGTCGGTGCGGACAGATCCAACCGCACCGCCGTTCAGCTGGCGCCCGGAGCGGAGGGAGAAGAGCCTGACGGTGTTGTCATCTTGCGCGGCGGCTACGACGTTCAGCTTCGGACACACGTCCCACCCGATGTGGTAGTGCGCCTCGTTGCGGTACTCGGGGAAAGCGAGCAGCGGCGCGGCGCGCTGGCCCCGGCGGGCGAGGAAGCGCATGTCGTAGAGAGCCATGGTGCTGCGCAGGCCGGCGACGAGGAGCTGGTTCGGGTTCACGCTGCGTACGTGGGCGACGGACGAGGGTAGCCGGAAGGATGACCAGTCGGTGTCCGGGGCACGGAGGTCGGTGTGCCAGAGGATCGGGCTGCGGCCGCCGGCAAAGAGCACGTTGTGGTTGCCGTGCTGGAAGTCCTGGGTGAAGATCTCGGCCGGGAGGTTGGCGCCCTTACGGGCGGCGCTGTTAGGCGCGATCCACGACATGGTCTCGTTGGAGCGGACGCGGAGGATGCCGCTGTTGGTCCCGATGACGCAGATGAGGTCTGAAGACGCGGGCGCCGGGGTGCTGCTGTGGACGAGCCACTCGTCGCGAAGGCCGTGGCGGATCGAGAGGCGCTGATAGTGGCTTGCTGTGAAGTCTTTGTCAATGCCTTGAACGTAAATCAGAAAACCACGGCAAGGACCGTTGTTATAGCGTCGAGGTGAAGGCTAGGGGGTAGAGGCAAGCTACGTACTCTCGCCGAGCAGCCAGTGCGGCAGGTCATCATCCGGCCTCGAAATTGGCGGCGAGAAGAAATACAGCCCGCAGCTGTGGTCGGGTTCTCGCGAGGTCAGAAGGATCTTGTGCGAGGGGCCGTGGTACTTGATGGACGACATTTGCGGGCAGCGGATCATCTCGGTGCGAAAGGAGATGCCCCTGCCAGAAGCGACGGGCGCATCTCGCACAAATCTGATTCTGCAAAAGTTAGCTTTAGATGACGGCTCGATATATCAAGTTCAGACGCAGACGTCCGTACCTATCATTGCGATCGGTGGGGACATAGCTTCCCATCAGCGTCTCCTCGTCCAGACCTATCGCCACCACCGTCAGCTCGTCTCCTCTCCCACCCAGGGCAGAGGTGCAACTCACTAGCATACGCAACGCCCAAGCCCGTCTTGGTGTCCTCGCCACCGACATAGAAGCAGGGCATGTTGGCAAACCTGGCCCTCGCAAAACTAGGCACGAACGGGATGCTCCCCTTGTCGACGACGCCCCTTGCCCACGCATCCGCGGCCACCTCAGCATGGTCGATGGCGCCGCGGCCAAACTCAGCCGTGCGAGGCAAGCCCATCTCACGAGCGAGAGCTCCCGCCTGGACGGCATCGCCCCAAAGAGCTGAACGCCGGATGTGTCTCCTCACGAGGTGAGCTCGCTGGCTGGCCGCGCGAGTGGCACCGTCATGGACTTTGCGCCGCTTGACGGCGTCCGAGGACCATGATGCTGCTAAAGGGGCGGTGTACGCCTTCTCAATTTTGAAGTACTTCTTCTTCTCGGGGTCTTTGTTCGGTTGTCAGATGATTCGTCTTCACATAGCGCTGCTTTCAGGCGGCAGGGAGAGAGAGCGCAGTCCATACCATAGTAGTAGCCAGGAATCTCACGATTCATTGTAGCAACGAAGAGTCGGCCGTGGTCGAATGACTTGACACCTTCCTCGTGTGTGGAAGAGAAGAATTCAGCCAGACAAGGACTTTAGCACACGACTAGCCATGTTTTGTCATTCTTCTCCAACAATTGTTGAAGGTTATTCATGAGCAATAATCATACAGTGGTAAGTTGCAGGGGGAAAAGCACGTTCAGCCGGCGGGCCCATACCGCTCCAGTGTGCAACGTGATGAAGTCCAAGCACGTGACGTCAAGGTTTGAAAGTCTATAATTCTCATCCGCAGAGACACGGACGATACCTTTCAAAAAGCTTGGAATAAACCCTCTTTCAGAAGAGGCGGCAATTATCGCCAGTACAATAGGTGAGTAGTACTATTAGGTTAAGGTAACTACTATTTACCTACTAGTATCGCGAATATATCAATCCTTTGTATCATTGAAAGGCAACTTCCTTCGAGAAAACACAGGGGCATTGCGCAGGATGTGTTCATCAACATTCTTACAAGCAACACGTCATGAATCACAGGCAACGCACAGTATTTTATTTTTACTTTATTCATTAGTTGTCTAGAAGACCATCTCTAGGGGGTACGAAAAGCTTGCTCCTCATCCGCTCTAGAAGTGTCGGTACTCGTAATGAGCCGTACGTTGCAAATTTAGACAAAGTGAAAGTGAAGAGTCCGGGCGATGGCTTTCCGGGGTATGTACCATCTCGTTTACTGCGACTTCTCGTGCTGGGTCGAGACACGCTGGAGAGAAACAACTAGAAGAGGAGTTAGCAAGTAGATCATAATAAGAAGCTTTGTAGAAGTAGACTTACCGAAGTCCTCGAGAGAGCGCTGCTTCTGGTTCCGCTTGGGGGACTTTCCGTGCATGAGGTTGTCGAAACCAGTGCTTCCCTCCATGAAGTAGTAGAGACCACCCATGATGCAGAAGATACCGAAGGAGAAAATCCAGATACGGACGACAGCGACGATGCTGGTGTCCTCGTGAACGAACCATCCGAAGATACAGAAGAGCGTGGCGATGATGTCGACAACCAGAATGGCGCCGCTGAGCTGCCACGAAGGGATGGATGACCAGAAGGGACCGTTGGCACGAGTGACAAAGATGAGCCAGTTCTCGGTAAGAGAGATCTCGAGGAAGAGAACGGCGTCAATGTTACCGAAGTTCTGGACGATACCACCGTTCTTGCCACCAGCGTACATGGTGGTCAGGGCAATCCAGGTACCGACAGCGAGAACGATTCCGAGAAGGACGGACATCCCCCAGAGCTTAGGCAGGTTCCACTTGACGGGGGTCTGCGAGTAAGGCGCGTTGTCGTAAGCAATAGCCAAGGTAGCGATATCAGCGAAAATGGCGATGAAGACGACCAGCTCAATGTTGAGAGTCTTGTTAAGGATAGCGATCCACAGTCCGAGGAAGATCTCCATGTGCAACGAAAGAGCGATACGGTAGACAACGTAGGCGTACATGCGGTGGAAAATCTGGCGGGAGGTCTTGAGCGCATCAATAATGGCGGACAGACCAGGGGCGAGGAAGACGATATCGGCGGCAGATCGGGCAGCGTCGGAAGCACCCTCGACGGCGATACCAGTATCGGCCTTCTTCAGGGAGGGGGCATCGTTGACACCGTCACCAGTCATGGCAACGAGGTAGCCACGCTGCTGAAGAATCTCGACGACGTTGTACTTGTGCTGGGGGAAGACCTCGGCGAAACCATCGGCAGCCTCAACGAAATCGTAGACCTCGGAACCGGGCATGTCACCTCCACCACCGAGACCGAGACGCTCAGCGTTGTAGACGTTGGTGCCGAGACCAAGCTGGCGAGAAGTCTCACGGGCAATGCCAACGGCATCACCAGTAAGCATCTTGATGGAAAGACCCAGGTTCTTGGCCTCGTGAATGGTTCGGGCGGTATCGTGACGAGGGGGGTCAGAGCAGGGCATGATGCCGAGAATCTCCCAGGCACCCTCACCACGCTTGCGGGCAACACCAAGGGATCGGAAACCACGGGTGGCAAACTCAGCGACACAGTTCTTGTAAGCCTTGTCAACCTCATCGGGGATGGGGTGGTCCTCCTCAACAGTCTTGAGGACGAAAAGAGGGGCACCCTTGACACAGATGATACGCTCGCCCTGGGGGGACTCGACGACGGCCTGGACCTTCTTGGAGACGGGGTCGAAAGGCTGGAAGTCGAGAACCTTGTACTTGGTGAGGACAGACTTGGCGCGGGGGTAGAACTTGAGCGACTTGAGGAAGGCCTTGTCAATGGCATCGATACCCTTCTTCTTGCGGGAAGCGGCCAGACAGGCAGTAAGCATAAGGTCATCGGGCTCAACGCCGTCGACGGTGAAGGGCTCGGCAAGAGACAGCTTGTTCTTGGTCAGGGTACCGGTCTTGTCGGAGCAGAGAATCTCAACACCGGCGAGGGACTCAATGGCGGAGAGCTTCTGGACAATGGCCTGCTTCTTGGCGAGGTAAGCGGCACCGACAGCCATGGTGGTGGTGACGACAGCGGGAAGACCGACGGGGACACCGACAATGGTGATGGCCAGAGTGAATCGGAGAATATCGACAATGCCGTTGGAGCGGTAGAACGAGGAAACCCAGACGACCAGGAGGGTCAGAATGACAAGAACCAGCAGAATCGTACCGATGCCGTTGAGCACCTCAGTGAAGTGACCAGTGCCACCAGAAGACTGGGAGACAAGGGCGGCAGCGCGACCGACGAAGGTGTGGTCACCAGTGGCGGTAACGACGACGAAGGCCTCACCACGCTTGACGGCGGAGGAAGCATAACAGTTATCACCCTTGTTCTTGTCGACAGCGAGAGACTCGCCGGTGATGGCGGACTGATCAACCTGGAGGAAAGCATCTTCGGTGACGATACGGCCATCGGCGGGAATGATGGTACCCTAAAGGGCATTAGTCAATTGATCGCGGCAAACACAATTTGGGATGTTGCTCACCTCCTCGACCTGGAGAATATCACCGGGAACGACCTCGGGGGCCTCAATCTCCTTGAGGGTACCGTCACGGAGGACGACAGCCTTGAGAGCAAGAGTCTTCTTGAGCTCCTCGACGATGGAACCAGCCTGGAACTCCTGAATGAAACCGACGGAGGCGTTGAGCAGGAGCAGGGCGCAGATGACACCGAAATCAACCCAATCCTCGAGACCGGCAGCCAGAACAGCAGCAGCCTAGCAAAGCAAACGAGTCAGCTGAAAAGTCCTCATTTCCGCACATTGCAGCGCAGCAACCAGGCGAAACACTATGGGGAACAATAACACCACCCTGCCCATGCGGGAGATGGAGTGAGCAGAGGGAATGGGTGTGTGGGTTTGACTGTGAGAGGGCCACTGTTTCGCAGCGGTGGAGCCCGCAGCTGGCCCGTCATCCTGTTGGGAGCCGACTCCACTGAGATCATCCAGCTGTACCCGGCTTGATCCACCCACCAGAGCTTGTGTGGAACTCTGGTGGGCCAGGTAATCTGCGCCAAAACCGCGCAAGAAAACTGTGCAAGTGCGAGGGAAAGTGTAATCGCGCAGTAGGGCCGAGGGAAGGGGACGCAAAATGGATGGGCATTGTAGATACGCTTGCCAAGCCATTGAAATGCGTAAGGAAAAGAATTGGTGTCAGGAAGATGATATTGCGCATATTTGTGTAGGTGGAAGAATTGGTGATTGAGGTGGAGGACTCGGGAGTGTTTTGATATCGCTGGTTCGCTGCGCTGTAGCCACACGGATATGACTTACCTCCATGACGAACTGGATAGGTCCAATGAAGTAGGAGAAGAACTTGAGGATCAAGTTCTCCTTCTCCTCCTTCATCTGGTTCATACCGTACTTGCGACGGCGAGCAGTCACCTCGGACTCGGTCAGACCAACGCGGCTGTCGGTCTGGAGCATGTCCTCGGGGACGACGAGACCACCACCGGGGGTGTTCGTCTCTTCCTCCTCCACGACTTGGTGGCCATCCTCGGACTCGAGGTCCTCGATCAGGGCATCCATGTCCTCATCCTCGTCATCCTCGGCTTGCGTCTGCTTAGGCTGGGGGACGTTGTGTTGAGGAGGAGGGACCTGCTGTCCTCGCTTCTCGTCGAAGCCGCCGGATTCGATGTTGGTGTCGAGCGCCGGGGCGCCGACAGCCTTCTCTTCTGCCATTATAGTTGTTTATGGGTGGTAAGAGATGGTGAGCGCGTGTGTTGCTAGGTGGAAAAGAACAGACGATTCTAGGGACCGGGCCGTAGTGCAGCAATGGGAAGAAAGCGAGATGCTGCAGTGGGAAGATTAAAGACGAGGTGGGTGGAGTGGAGAGGGGGGAGTGACGACGCGAGCACCGCACGAATTTAGGACGCTTATATATGAAGCATTCGTGGGTGAAGGGGAAGGAAAGAGAAAAAGAAGTCGTACTGCAGACGGGGAGAGAGCTTGTATTTCAATGAGCAGCGAAAAGGTCGAGCTTGCTAAGAAAGAAAAAGTCTGGGCTTTTACCGGGGCTCCGTGCGAAACGTACTCGGCCCTGCTTGAGTGCTTGGGTGACTGACATGGAAGAAGAGGATCCAGCCGTCGGCGAGGGCCAGGCGAGGGCCACTCGACATCCATGGCATTGGATGGATGGGCCTCTCCATTGGCTTCTCTACAGTACGAATTGCATCTGGGTGCCACGCTCCAGCGTCAATTTCCAGCGCAACAACAGCAGCAGCGAAGCAAAACAAGTGAGCTAAAAAGTGAGTGTCCGTGTGAGTGTCCGTGTGGGTGTGAGTGTGAGTGCCAAAGCAAGTGCCACACACAGTACACAAGGTCTAATCTCCCCTCCAATTCCCTCAGACACACAGTGCGCGCCCCCATTTTCGCACACACGGTAGCAACAAGCAACCGTGAAAGCAACGACAGCAACGATTAGCACCCTCCACCCAGTAACAACAACAAACAAAACAGCACGCCAACAGAGCTACCCGCACCCTGCTTGGTAGCGTCGGCTGGCTCCAGGCCGGGAGGGTGTCTACTGTCTAGCTGCTGTCTGAGGAGGGTGTCGGTCGCTGCATCTGCAATGGGGGCAACGGGGCCGACACACCCTGGATTCCCGTCCTAGCCATTGTTGGTGAGGTACTTCGCGTCCTCGTCCACTTCATGCAGATGCCGTGCACCCTGCACAGTGCGTGGCGCCGCCCGGCGTGGGGAATGGAAACAACAACGGTAATCTCGCAGCCTGCACACTTGCATTTTATTACTGCTAAGACGGTCTTTCAACAACACCCCAGGGGAGTCTCCCTTCGAGGTCCGAGACGGATGGATCCACGCAAGGCCAGGGGACCGGCGCAACAAGAGCATGTAAACAACCCCCTGTCCCCCACCGCCACATGGAGTCTGCAATGAGATGGCTAAACCCTCATACAATCTGATGGGTTGATGGCGGATAGCTGGCGGCAGCGTCGAAAGCCACTGCCAGAGCAAAGGGAACTGTCGGATATGCAGCCTCAAACCTGGGAAATATCGGCGATACTTCGCAGAGTATCATGGGTCTTTGCTCGACCACACTGTGCATCTCCCGAATCCCGTCGTCTTCCGCCCTTGCACTGTCAAGCTCGGTTCTGTCCGTGGCTGCTGTCGTCAATGCTTCCCAGGTTCAGGTTGCCTTGCCCGGCTCCTTGCCTGGCTCTGCTGGTATTTCCCGCCCGTGCCTGCGGCTGTTTTCATACCGCCGTACAAAGTACGTAGTCGCCAAGTACGTGCCTCGCCGGCTTGCGCTGTGCGTGGGAACTGCCCGGGCGTCCAGCGGAAATGTACAGGGCCCCTCGTCGCTGAGGGATTTTCGGTCTTCCCCCCATGCTTCATGCTAGAGATAGATGGTCATGACCAGCGACTGATGACGACACCGATTGTCCAGCCCCGGCGGTCAGCGAAAACGCGACTGGCCGTCTTGGTCGGATGGGAGCGAGAGCGAAGCCGCGAGGTGGACGGCTATGCAGAAGAAGCGCCCTCGAGATCGCCAAGCTTCTCACGTTGCCATTGAAGGCGTAAACCCCGACGGCACTGTTATTCGTATCGTACCCGTACTTGATTTGATATTGCTACAAAGGTACGAAGTACGTACCTGAATTATCCCACATTCCCCTACTCGGTAATCGGTAAAGCTAGGCGTGGAAGCTTTGACCTGGCGCTGCCAGCATAACGGTTTGCATGCGCCACTGTGATGGAATCCATTGACAATGGAACTGACCCATCGCCCGTTTGCTGCAGCCCTGGAAGCTTCGCTGCTGATTTGCCTCGCTGCTTCATGGCATCGCAGGATGGCCGACTATCGCCAGAGCTGTTTACACACCTCGTGTCTGCTGACGAGGCAATTGAGTTTCTCGGAGTTCTGACAAGCGTGAAGTCGCCTTCGTACTGTCATGTTTATCGATGCCGCAGAACCCGAGCAGCCGTAAATGCCGTGTCTCATGCCGGGCATCATCGTCATCTCTGCCGCAAAATTGTCAAGGCTTTTTCCCTCATGTTTTTATCCCTCGTCCACGCTCGTCCACGCTCGTCCAGGCCCTGTCGCCCTTTCTCGTCTGGGTCTGGGGACGGGCGGCCACGACCAGCCAGACCAGCCATGATGGGCTGTTATGACGAAGGGAAACCGCCGGTACCTGTCGCGCGGCCCTTCCCTGCTGTCTTCCACGCTCCCTGTTGGCCATCCATGGATCTCCATGGATCCCTCGTGAGTCCTGGGCCTCTGGCCCAACTGAGCCCTGTTGGGCTTAGCTGGGAGCGGCTTCGGCGATTCTCACTGGCTCAGACTCGCTTTTGAAGATGTCCATCCGAGGTCCTCTTCACCCTGGCCAATCGCCTTATCGGCAGCTGCTGAACCAGGCCAGCCTTGGCAAGCACGGCTCGAGACACTAGAGACACGGGCACAGTGCCCCGCACAGTCCGGCCGCGCTCTCCGGAGAGGTTGCAATACCAATCGCCGCGTACCTGCCCGGGCAACTGGGGCTTTCCCGGGCCTGGGCTATCGTGCCTAAGGTGCTGTAGTTTCTCCCGCACTGGCAACTGCCTGTGCTATTCACTGCACGGCCGAAGGAAGCTCCAACCCTTGAACCCACTCGGCCGCACCCACTCACACCCACCCAAACCCACACAACCACAAACCCCTTGTCTCCATCAAATCATCCGGCGTCATGCACGTAGCTGCGCTAGATGGCCAAGATCCCTGAATACTACGTACCGAAGCAACTAATGTACGATCCAGCCTGCGGGAGAATGCGGACGATAGCGAGCTTCACAACTGTTGCAGCTGCAGCTGCCCCAGCGCCAGCCGCATCGCATTGGCCGCGGCCGTGGCCATAGCCGTCGTCGTTCAATTTACGCCTTCTCGTCGCCGGCACGAGGAACCACTTGGAATTCTTCTGGAAGCCGGTCGTCAATTTCGCCTCGCCTCGTCTTTGTCCTCTCCTTCGTGTCATTCGCCAATTGCATGCCACGGGGCCCAATCAAGGGTGCCCCCAGAACCCCCAAGCCTCGGCCGCGGCTTGCGGTGAGGCATTCACAGGAATCAAGATCACGACCCTCGTCTTTGTGGTCCAAGCCCGCGAGCCAGCCTAGGGGCCCCCGTCGGTTCAGGACTGCCCTGCGCTGCCAAGCTGCCCCGGAGTCGATAGCATCGACGGCGGGAATACTATGAAGCTGAAGACACACCAAAAAAAGACGGCCTCGCCCTACGTCACCGCCATCCTCCAAACCTCCCCCGGTCAGTGAGTGAGACGCTGGCACCAAGAGCCAATGGTGAATGGTGGTGCCTAGCCGCCATCGCCTCGCCCTTCACCATCTCGGTCACGTACACGTCGGCTTCGCCGTGGGGGCTGGATGAAGAACTTTCACCTTGCTTAGAGTGTGTGACACCCCGTTCAAGTCTGGTTGGCTTGTGAGGCTCTGACACACCGAAGCCAAGAAAAGATCTCCCAAACCCGGTCTCTGTCCGTCCCTTCGTTTCCAAAAACGCCTTCAGGGCTAAGACTTGGCTTAATTACCGTATCCTCCAGCAGTTCCTCACCCACGGGTGCCTAGATCGCTCCCGGTGACCGGGCGGGCGACCGCCGACCATCATCTCGAATTTTGCGTGTTCGCCTATCAACGCACACGCCGATGCCGACGACCACGCCCACCCTTTCCAAACCTCACATCCCGTGTTAGACCTCCCGTCTTACAGGCACTATTTCACTCATCGCTCAGTCCGAGATTCGCCGCCAATGACAAAATTATAATTTGGCACTTCACGACGGATCTTCATTACACATTGGATACAACCATTAACAAACACGGACGGAGAGTTCGGAATTCGTCGTGTCCACTCTTGACCGACAACTCCTGGTCTTGTGAGCTCGGATATTTGCATCGAGCACATCGTGGAGCCGGCAACCGCACTCGTTTACATCGTTTTGAACTGTAGTCCAAGCGACCGTGCAAACATATGCGAGCCCATGCGAGAATCGCGCCGCATGGTACGTATTGCATTAAGAGACTAGACCTGCCGGTTCAAACCTGCGGTGCCTGATTAGGCCCTGATATGTACATGACATTTACCAATTGGACGTGGTAAAGTGGGCGAGGCATTTCTTCACCTCAAAGTCACTTGCGAACCGCTTCCCAACTTCTCCAGCAAAGACCCGGCGGCGGATCCGGGGTCGCCCGGGTAGCGATGGGGTACGATGGGGCTGATAGTCCTGCGCTTCGAATTGGAGATGGAACTGGGTGTGTGCGGGAATTGGCGGCCATGTCAACACGTCTGTGCTGAGTTGGCGCTTCGAATCGCGCCTCGTTGATGCATCGTCAAGGTCGAGTCGCATCCATATATGCACTCCACTCGAACTACATGGACTTCAATGGCATGCTAAGACCCTCATGCCTCTGTTTGATGCTGTTTGAGGTCGCTTGAACGCCCGCGGGCGGCTGCGCTTGTAACGCACTCTGACCTTCAAATCTCCATGGACGAGGCAATTATCCCCTTGCAGCCCCTCCATCCCTCAACCCACTCCAACCCTTCCATCTTGGCAGCCTGTACATGTACGTGATCAAATATTGCGGGGACGGGGTGTTATGACTGTCGGGTTCTGGGTTCTAAATCGTGGCCCCATGTCTCTCCCGCACTTTGCCGTTGTTGCCAAAGTCTGGGGGAGTTCCAGAGTCGTGGAGGGCGCGAGGCCATCAACTTACGCCATCTAACAATTGTTACTGCTGACAATGCCAGTGCATCGTATCTTGTTGACGGTCTTCGTGGGGAAGAGCAGGGAAAGACGATGAAGATGATGGTATGAAGGTGGAACCCGAATTCGACGCCATATCCGGCCAGGAGGCTCGACCGAGGGAGGTTGTGATAGAGGATGATGTTGATCCAACATAACCTTCCACCAGGGTTTCGAGCGCAAGCCTCCAAACCAATTACATGCACTTCTTGGCCATAATGCACTGGAGATTGCCACAGATTTCCTTTTGTACAACACCATCGCATCATGGCAAGGAAAATAGCATGACCTGAAGCATCTCACTTACACCAACGACTCCAATTATCACCATTGAGTCGGGACTAGCACCAGCTCATGAACAACATCAACTTTAATACCAATGCCAACTACACAAATGGAATGGCAGGGATTTACACATCCTGGTATGGCCCCGCCAGAGCCGATGCAATCGATTTGGCTCGCACGCGACCTTGCTCGGCACTCGTCTTGCCGCCTCCTCCCCTTGTTGCTGGTGCGGCCCTTGTACCACGGGGAGACATCCACATGGCACTTTTTTATTCTTTCGAGGTGTCAAGGCGCAAGAACCACGCACGAACCACGCAGTACTCGCTTGATATGTGCAGCGTGAGCGCAGGATCCGATGGCTTCTGTGGGCTGAGTTCGTCTATGTACGCTCAACGGCCATCATTCGCAGTTCTTATTAGGCTCCGCATCGACATAGGAGATGCTCTGATGCCAATTTGGGAGCGTCTCAGTCAGTCTCTCGCGCTTGGCGCGACCAGTGATGGCTGCATGAAGCATCCATCGGTCGATCCACATGCACATCTTAGACCTCGTACAGCTAACAGCTCGGTCCAGCTCCATCTCCATTTCCCACGGGCTCCAATCCTCGCATTAAGTCCACTTCTGTCGATTCTCTAGCTCACGACGTCGACGCTGATACGCCCATGCGTGGCCCGTCACTGGCCGTCCCCCGGTCTTCCCGGTGCCTACAGCACGCCTGGTACGTGCATACTAAGTATGTACTGGAGCAAGAAGCCCAGGCCTAATTAGATCCCGGTCCCATTATGTCGCTACTGGACTCGCTAGTCGGACATTACCTACGGGTATCCCTTAGTTCATGGCAGAAGCGCCTTTTTCTTTTCTTTTACGTGTGCTGCTATTTGATGACAACCCACCCGTTATCACTTGTCAATCTGTGCTGGTCGCCGCTTCTCGGCATATGGGAGATGAGGCTCTCCATCACGATAGTTGGCTGCTATCTTTTCCGTGCCGTCACTCCCGCGACACACACGAAGAGCCAACACACGGGGCCTCAGCTAATTGGGATTTCCTGGAGTACGTACAGTATTGCTCCCAGCAGTCGAAGGGACGGGCCCAATGATGTAACGTCGGGCGGGTCGAGGCTTGTTGCGAGGCTTGTTGGAGGCTGATGCGTGACATCGGCCGGTTGATACCTCCGTACCTGAAACGGGTCCGTCCGCCTCAGAATCCTCAGCACGAACCCCCGTGTCCGTCGGCCGGACCTCGATTCTACCTGTTGATGGCAGGCGAGGCGTCGCATCGCCAGACTAGCGATTTCTGCTCCGTGGATTTGTGGTTTCTCGCTGGTCGCGTTCCTTATTAGTCGCGTACCTTTCAGACGCTTTCACCCCGGGTCCTCGCTCTTCTGGTACTTCTCTGCAGAGTACATGTACAAGTGCGACGGTAAACCCCGATGTTCGTATATCCGCGGACAGCTTGCGCGGACGACGTCCATCTGGCGGTCAGTTTTCACAGCAGCAGCTCCAAAGATCAGCAACGTCGCCGCAGCCAGCTGGACCCCTAATTAATGAAAAGCGAAAAGAAAAAAACGGGTCGGACAGGCCAAGAGCAAGAGACCCTGCATAATTCACTCATAGTCTACGAGACAATTCCTACCTACCTAGGTACCGGCGACACCTTGTCATGTTCAATAAGGCCTCATCCAGCCGCTCTGGCGGTCAGAAATCCGCCTTGCTCAACTCGAATTCACGCAGTCGGCTATCTCGGGAGCTCGCAGTGGATGGTACATAGAGCATGAGTCGAGCTGAGTTGAGCTCAGCTGAGGCCCGTCGTTGTCAACAACAACAACCCACAGAGCATCCACAGAGCATCCTACGGAGCATCCATCCTGTTGTCGGCCGAGCTCAGTCGGAGTAAGTGCCAGCATCTTCGCATGGCCATGCACTGGTGCAGCTACCAGGTCGCAGAGCGGGTGCCACGCTCCTCTTTGCTGTTTTACCCCAGGCTGTCCAGTCTTGGCTGCACCACAGCAGTCCACCACAATGTCTACGGTTGCGTCTATGCTACGTCCATGCTCGATGAGTTGACGACACAAAGCCAACCGCTTCAGAGTTTAGACCTCATGATACGTATTACCATGTACATCCATGGATTTGCTTGCACTGACCACCACCACGACCACCACCACCACCAGACGACTTCCGTCGCGCCGGCCGTGCCAAGAGAAAGAAGCGAGGCAAAGCTGTTTCGACATCCCGTCTTCCTCGGTCGTACATTATCCAGCCTGCCTCGTCCCGACGCAACTATCCTCTCACCTCGCACAACGTACGAGCCACGAGGTTGTTCTCCGCGAGCTTGCATGAGACCGCACAGCCTGCCGGTCGACCGTCGGGCCGTCCTTTGTGGGGTTGCCGTGCTATAGCGTACCTATCACGAGGATGAGAATGTGTTTTGGTCAAGCGATTCCGTATTCGTGGTCAGATCTCTGGCTTGAGAGCGAGTCCGAGAATGAATGCGCCAGCCGCCCGGTTTGCCTTTTCCTCTTTTACAACAAAGCTCTGCTTTAGGCCGTTGTCGTGAGCTGTGATGCCCGTCACGGTGTGTTCATGGTAAGATCTGTACCATGCAACGGCCCCTGGAATCACGGCCCCTGGGTTCTTCCCTCTACTGCTGTCTCAGCTGTCTCAGCGCCGTGCAACCTGACTGTCTCACCTTACATCTTATATATCCTTGCAGCCAAGCCCGGATCTACTGTGTAGGTCACCACTTGTCAGTCTCTCTCCCCGGGATCTCGCCGTCACCGTCAGCTTGCCGTCTTGGCAGATGACGAGTATCAAACATCGTCGTCCTCTGCGCCAAACAAATCGAAGCTTCACAGACACGACGCGCGTTATAACTGCCGAGTCGAAGCTGTATAACGCATCACGTCTCACTTTGCAAAGGTCTTGGCGATAACTTCGTTGCGTGGCCTCATTTTCCTCAATTGACGATCTGCATTGATGGTGTCTTGGCGTTCTGTTTCTTGTAACTACGCACTGGTCTGTCTCCCTCGTTTGAAGTCCTCGCACTTTGTAAGAGAATGAGTATGCCGAGAATTATCCCTTCGTAAGACATGGTAATCTGTGATAATGACCATATTTGATGTGGTTCATAGTCGCTCTCTACTAACGTAGAATACGAGCTGCCAAGCAACCCCTGTCTCTCAAGCTTACTGGGTAGCTTGAATCCTCTCATAAGTCGCCTTCTATTCTGATCTAGTGATCTACAGTCGGCGAGTCAGCTCAAAATTTCTTCCTGGCGATCCTTCTGTTTTCACCGTAAGCCCCTTTTGCAGGTACACGGCAAGGTTGACTTTACTTGGTTCGCGGTTGGGTTGATATTGAGGAGATGCTATCGCTGAGCCGTGTCTAACGTACTGAATTTCGGGCTTGGTTTGCAACGTATCGTCAGCACTAGATAGACCAATAAGATCTTGATATTACTGTCTGTATACGTACCCTGCCTTCGGTGTGTTTTGTAAACCATTCCCGCGTGCTACTTCCGATCTCCAATAACAACACCAAGCAATTGTCTACATAGATGGCCAAACAATAGTATACGCTGGATATTCAATAGTATTCGGAAATCAAGCATCACGTTATCCGCTGGGATTCATCTTCAATGTTGGCATGTATCCTAGGTGCTCAATATCCCCCGAGTTGAAAGTCGTCGTTCAGGGTAGCTAACTTCGGAGTTTAATGTGCTAATCACAGCCTCACCAAAAACGGGCCACTTGCAATCCATGGGGGTTTTCTCTTGTTGCAGTCTTGTTATGCTTCTAAATCAAACTGATATGATTGACATTCATTGAGGAGAGAGCGTGTTTACTGGGTGTTGTTGAATCGTCATCGCAATATGCTCTCTTGACGTTCTGATCACAAGCTACATACACTATCAACAACATTACACGTCAAGTTACAACATGAGTCTCTTCTCCATTTCGTCCTCGATAGTACGGAGAGGACTAACCTCTCTTGTCTATGGATGATTTCAGACGTTTTGGAAGATCCACGTGACCCTTTCATATTGCGAATAACAAGACTACAAGACAGATTCATGACGAGTTCGAAGCCCATGTTTGTAGTACTGTAGCCAATATCTTAATTACACGCTGTCTTTCCGAGACACGCATTTTGTATCCATCGCCAGCACAACCCCTGCGTGAGGCAGTTTGAACGTTTCGCCCCTGCAACTACTGATACAAACTCGGTAGATCTACCACCGTAACGCGAACAACGCGACCTCTGAAACAAAGCTATGCCGCCTGGAACGCCTTCCTACGCCACGCAACGCAAAATGCCCGCCGTAATTTTCTCTAGGGTATCGTAGCATCTCGTAGATGATCAGCCTCATCGTCCCGGATCTGGGAACGCGAAGCCTGTCGGGAAGTTGGGCATGCCAGTTGGTAGCGTGCCAATGCCCATGCCGAAGGGGAACCCGCCCATTGGGCCACCCTGTGACTGCTGCTGCTGTTGTTGTTGTTGTATGCCGTTGGCGCCGTTATCACGGTGATCATCTCTGCGGTGGTTGTTGTCGTTACTGCTGTTATGGCTGCCGTCCCTGCTTCGACGCCATCGCGTGAGGTCGTCGTCTCGACCGCGTGTTGACTTGGGGCCGTTGGAACCGCCCTTATCAGTTTGCATCCGTCGACTGATGGCCTTAGAGGAGACACCGGCACCGATCTCAATATCGGGCTCTTCAACGCACATCCCGGCTTCGATAGGACGACCGCCGCTGCCGCCGAATGGGGCTGTGAGCATCCACTTACGGTCGGCCTCGGTGAGCTTGTGGATCGGGATGACACTGACGCCGGTCGAGTAGTCGCTGCAGTCTCGAGGACCGAAGCCAACGCCCCAGCGAGTCTTCTAGTTTGTTAGTCTTGTTTACAAATAGGACAACACGGGAGATACTTACACGAAGGGGTAGCTCGAGGTTCCTGGTATCCTCGGTGCCCTCCTTGGCAGTGACGGCATCTTTCCGAGTGAGCATCTTTACGAATGCGTGCCGTTTGTCCTTGTTGACAATGCAGGTCTGCACGGTACCGAAGCGAGTGAAGAGGTTCCGCAGTTCGCTCTCAGAACATCTAAAGTTTACGTCAGAATTTGATCGGCCGCTTGCATGAGGGTGTACTTACGTTACTCCTCCAACGAAAAGGGTTCGGCTCAGAACCTTGATACTGCCCGGCGGCAAGTTTTGGTCAAATTCAATCCACCTTTCCTCCTGGGGATGATCGTGTGACGAGGTTTGGGATGCGCTTCGACCACGACGTCCAGGAGGGCTACGCTGGCGATAATCACCACCCCGTCGGTCATCGTGACGGCCACGAGCCGGGGAGTTACGTCCATAGTCTTGCCTGTCACGCCCATTTCGAGGAGAGTCACGGGAAGCCCAGCCACGATCAGGGGATCTGGATCGTGAGCGGCCGTGGTATCTTGGAGGAGATCTTCCGCCATCTGCGAAACCTCGATCACGTGACTCATCCGGCTTCACTGACGATGCCCAAGGTTGACCAGAGGCATATGGGTTCTGCAATGCGGACACGGGAGGTTGCGAGACCGGAGCTGGCCCTGATCCTCCGGCAGCCATACTCTGGATTAGAGCTGGGATCTGGTCAAATGGGACACCTTGATCATGGAGCGCCTTGATCAACATGATCTGTTGCTGCATATTCGGGTCTAGGCCCGGGCCGGCAGCCCCGGCACCGGGAATACCGCCAAACGGGTAGGGTGGATTACTCGGGTTGTTCGGAATGGCACCTTGGAGGACATTCTGGCCCGGCATCTGAGGTAGTCCAAAGGGCTGGGCTGGCATGTTTACAGGCTGCGAAGCCGGAGGATAGGATACGGAGGACTGCATCTGCGGCATACCCGACGAAATAGGCTGTGGCAATCCAGAACCTGGCAGATTATACGATGCTGTTGGAGCCGGGAGATTCGAGCTGATCGCTGGGCCCGTCGTGTTCTGTCGTGCGATGTTGGCCAACGCCTCGAGAATCGACGAACCATTGGGGGCTGCCGAGTTGCCTTGCAGCGAAGCTAATAGGTTTGGCGGAGGACTGCCGGGGGGCGTAGTTGATACTTCTGGAGAGCACCATAGTTAGAAAACACAAACTTCATCTAGTACGTTGGGTAGTTAGGCTGAGACACAGCCCAGCTCAACCCAAGGAATATTGGTTGCAAACGTACTTGGTGGGGGTGCGTTGAGCTTCGCTCTGAATGACTCAATCATTGGCATGGGGAAGGTCTGGCCTTTCTCCCAGATATCAGTGAGCTTTTTGATCTTTTCCTGCACGGCACATGTTGTGTGAGCTACAATCCAAAGATACGATGAAGTGGCGAGTTTCAGGAGTGTCCGACAGAGTAGAGGATCACCATCCTCTTGACGTGTACCGGAGCACCTTGCGAGTGCCTACTAGAGCGGGAATCATTTCAAGTATGCGTACCTTTTGCTCCTCGGGAGCGGATTGCAGAATATCATTCATCAACACGGGCATCAGTTCCGTTACTCGGTGGACGCCGGCGGCGTATGTTCCATCCTGGGCAGAGCTGTTTATTGCCTGTGCCTGGGCCTTGGCCTGCTCGAGCCATTTTCGGGTTACAGAGTCTACGACGTAGAGAACCCCCAACTTGTGTGTTCCTGGCGCTTTCTTGAAGTGTGTATATATTTTCTGGATGAGAACGGATTCGGACTGTAACAGCGCGTCGGTTAGCAAGTGCGGGATTGGATAGGAGCCCAAATGGACGTGAGGTAAGCCTACCTGAATGTTGGAGACGCAAAGAGACGTCAAACTAGCGATGCGGGATCCAGATACTCCGGGAGGTTTCAGATTCAACATGGCCTGGAGCCCAGCCTCTAGGTCTGCTACTGCGGATGCCATGATGGCGGTTGCCTAGTGGATAGATGGGAGTCTGCAAAGTACAGCTCTGGAGAGCAACGGTTCCTTGGGGTGGAAACCAGACAAATGTGACAAAAGTCCACTTGGCAATCAGTACTAGAGCACGCGAGAAAAGCCAGGAAAGCCGAGCGTGGGAATTGTGCCGCGCCTGCTAAATACTCAGGGATCTTTAACCCGTTCTTTACGCAGTCGCGATGTTGTGTACGAGAAGAGAGAATTTGCGTCGCGGATACGAAGAAGGCAGGCCTCAGAAGTACGATACGACTTGCGATGAAAAGCTCTTCTACTGTGGCGTCAGGAGCGCGACCAAGTCACTGGCGAGCGGTAGTAGCTGCGGTGAGGGCCAACAAGTGCGTCTAAGAAGTCGTCGTTATACTAGAGAGTGGTTGATGAGAATACGAGATGGTGGATGGCGAGGATTCCTAGTTCTGGATAGGAGTCGCGAAAGCTGACGATGGAGTGATGTGGAGGTGGATGAAGAAAAGAGAGAGGCGAGGGAAGTGTGAGGGACGAGTGGTGGATACTTTTGGGGTCAGGTCACAAGGGAATTCCAAACGCCAATAAGCTCAGGCCAACAAGTTTGGGAACCTTACATAAGGACTTACCTAAGCGTACAAGGTATTTTCAACTTGAGTCGAGACTTCTAGCCTCAGGCTGCAATCAAATGGAGCGCAGGGGTCATGTTGTCACTCAATCTTTTTGTCCAATGCCGAAGTTTGACCGAATTGCTACGAAAAACCTGAACGCGGCATTACGATTTCAATGAGGTAGCGATGCTGTGCAACCTTGGGAAAGCCGACGAGAAGATGGTCCGTGAGGCTGAGGCTGAACGTAATCTGCATTGGTTATTTGCCGACTGACAGTCATTCATGGGTTTGTTGGCCAGGCACAGTTGACCGAAAATTGCCACTACCGTCTGCTCCGGCATCCATGTACTTTATTTGCGAAGTTCAAAGCACGCAGCCCGGTAAAGTTTGCAAGTTGAGCTGTTTACATGGTTAAGGTCCGGTCGTCGGCGGAGCAAATGCCACGATATCCTGGACCACAGGGCACCTCCATGTAATATTAGCATTCGTGTCGCACAGCCAAAGATGCGGCTACATTTATTTGATTCGTTGTCGTTGGGCAGACGCTGGAGTCTTGACCCAGGCTGACGTACGGGCAGGCAATGCTTGGGCGAGGCAAAGATCCACTTGAACAAACTGGCAGAAGCTACCTACTACCCAATACTGAAGACATCGTGAATACCTATGGTTTCAGCAGGATAGCCGAAGGTTGGGCCCAGAAGAGAAGCCGAGAGGTCCGGGCGATCGGAGGGCTGGGCGAGTGAGGGGAACACCGAGTGATATTGGATGGGGGGGAAGCTTGGGGGCAACTTGGTAAAGTAGCTTGCGACGGCGGCTAAACCGTGAAGCGTTGACAGATGAGGAGCAATGGTCGTCGGATCGATGGGGATTCTCGGCATTGAATCTCGAGACAGCAGTTGAGAGGCATTTCTTTAGGCCAAAAGGCATTTTGCGTGCTGTATCCTGGGTGCTAGCTCAAGCTGGACAGCATGGAAAAGATTGCAAGTTGGGGGACCCATTCATATCGTGACTAGCAGCAACAGGAACCCATCTGACGTCAAGGAGCGATGGAGCGCTTACATAGTACATGTACCTTGGGGATGGTCGTAGCGCACGCGCAGAGAGCAATGGATGGAAGCGTCTACATGTACGTTATCCACTCGCATCCATTGTAAGAACCTCGGTTATGGTGGATGTTGCGTTTGATGATGATGATGATTGCAACCTCCCACTTCAGTTGCACACTCAACACTCAGGTGATGTTACTGCCCGTACGAAGTAATTGGACCGCCAACACCGCCCAACCCAACCAAGCCAGACCAGACCGGCGATGCCACGAACTGCTGGCTGCAGCTTGGGGTCGATGCCCCCCGGACTCCGCGCTGCAAGGAGCCCAAGAGCGGCTAGCTGTTGGGGAGGATCGGATTGGGGGCGTCTGAATGATGGAACATTGAGAGGTAAGGGTGTTGTCCATCCAATTCTTTTTGGGGCTGGCAGCCGAGTGGAGGACGGGGGCACTTTTGGGGGGGGCCGGAAGGCCCGTACAGGCGTCCAAGGCCCCCCTGAGATCCCTGGGAAGCCATGCTACAGCGGAGTGATGTAACTTCAGCGTAGGTACATGTACCTACTACGTAGTCGGGGCGCGTCCACCGGGGCGTCCCCATCCCCGAGGTCCAAGGCAAGGGTACTTCGTACACCTACCAGGTCGGCCGGACAGGGCTCCAGCTATTTTTTCCTACCTGCGTCTTTTTTACTTAGACTTATTCCCATCCTTTCTCCCATCCAGATCGCAAGCCTCCTGTTCCTCTTGCATCCAACCCTCAGCCATTCTACTGTTCATCATATCTTCTCTCACAATGGCCTCTGTGACGCGTCTCAGCAATGCTGCCCTGCGGGCTTCACTCCGCTCCTCCGCCGTCAACGGCTCCGCCTTCAACGCGGTGCGATGCTACTCGGCCAAGACCCAGGTAAGGGAGCTCCGGCATGGTGGCCAACGTTGCCAATGCCTCGACAATCCATCGCGGCGGTGGGATAGCTATGCTAACAGGCACCGTAGACCCTCAAGGAGCGCTTCGCCGAGCTGTTGCCCGAGAAGATTGAGCAGATCAAGGCTCTGCGCAAGTCAGTTGGCCCTTTCCTCCCTTGTCGATACCTCACTGGTCCTCTTACCAGCGAGCCTCGGAATTGTACACAGAACGGGAAAACTGACTATTCATTTCTAGGGAGCACGGATCAAAGGTCGTCGACAAGGTGACCCTTGACCAGGTCTATGGAGGTGCCCGAGGCATCAAGTCCCTAGTCTGGGAGGGTTCCGTCCTTGACGCTGAGGAGGGTATCCGATTCCGCGGCAAGACCATTCCCGAGTGCCAGGAGCTTCTCCCCAAGGCACCCGGCGGCAAGGAGCCTCTCCCCGAAGGTGACTTGCAACCAAAACCCTCTCCAAGAAGAAAGCAGACATGCTAACTGTACAGGCCTCTTCTGGCTTCTCCTGACCGGCGAGGTCCCTACCGAGCAGCAAGTCCGCGACCTGTCCGCCGAGTGGGCCGCCCGATCCGACCTCCCCAAGTTCGTTGAGGAGCTCATTGACCACTGCCCGACCGACCTTCACCCCATGGCTCAGTTCTCGCTCGCCATCACCGCCCTCGAGCACACCTCCTCGTTCGCCAAGGCCTACGCCAAGGGCATCAACAAGAAGGAGTACTGGGGTTACACCTTTGAGGACTCTATGGACCTCATTGCCAAGCTGCCCAACATCGCTTCCCGCATCTACCAGAACGTCTTCAAGGGCGGAAAGGTCGCTGCCATCCAGAAGGACAAGGATTACTCGTTCAACTTCGCCAACCAGCTCGGCTTCGGCGAGAACGCTGACTTCATTGAGCTGCTGCGACTCTACCTGACCATCCACACGGATCACGAGGGCGGCAACGTCAGCGCGCACGCCACCCACCTAGTCGGCAGCGCCCTCAGCTCGCCATTCCTGTCCCTAGCCGCCGGCATGAACGGTCTCGCTGGACCTCTGCACGGCCTGGCCAACCAGGAGGTGCTCAACTGGTTGACCGAGATGAAGAAGTCAGTTGGCGACGACCTCAGCGACAAGTCCATCACCGAATACCTCTGGTCTACGCTCAACGCCGGCCGTGTCGTTCCCGGCTACGGCCACGCCGTCCTCCGCAAGACGGATCCCCGTTACCTGGCCCAGCGCACCTTTGCTCAAAGTGAGTTGAAAACCGATGGGGGATACGGTTGATATGTGGAAAGATGACAGTCACTAACGCGCGCCTCAGAAAACATGCCCGACGACCCCTTGTTCAAGCTCGTCAGCCAGGTGTACAAGATTGCTCCCGGTGTCCTGACTGAGCACGGCAAGACCAAGAACCCCTACCCCAACGTCGATGCCCACTCTGGTGTCCTCCTCCAGTACTACGGCTTGACCGAGGCCAGCTACTACACGGTGCTGTTCGGTGTCTCGCGAGCCATCGGTGTCCTCCCCCAACTGATCATCGACCGAGCCGTCGGCGCGCCCATTGAGCGACCCAAGTCCTTCTCCACCGACAAGTGGGCCGAGATTGTCAAGAAGCTGTAAGAAGAAGGAAATGAATACTTTGGGCAACGAAGACGTTGAGAGAGACGTGAGCTATGGGAGACCTGGACGGACAGTATGTCGAGGCATACGCGGAGGATAGTCGGTCTGTGGGCAGTACGGATACCAACGCATTGGGCGCTTGTACAATACACGGGGACTGTTTTTCAATTTGGTAATGAACAGGTTGTCGACGGATGGCCATGATTGAATATTTTTGGAGCTACTGCTACTGTTACTGCTATTGTTACTAGTGCCAGTGCACACGGCTACGATACTTTTACGTATTGTATTGTGCTTGTAGGCTTATGCTACTTCACTCTGTCTGCTCGCCATTCTCAACTCTCACACCTTCTGTCTGGAGGAGTCAGGACAATCATCTAGCGAGGATGAAGCTCAACAAAAGCTTAGTCCGATTGTAGCCGGGATTGCGATGATTGACTGACTGACTAACTAACTGACTGACGGACGGTGATTTTCGGCGAATATTCTCCCAGCCTGTACAATTAGCTCATTGCTTCACCAACAGTCACACAGCTTCTCCAATTTCAAGCTTGAGGCTAAGGCACATGCAAACTGCGATACAGGCGTTGACCCCAAGATCGGCCTTCGCTCCCCCGGCCTGATTAGAAACTCGGGTCGAGATCAACAGAAGCGGCGCGAGCTTGGGCACCCTCCACTGGTAAAACCCCTGGCCGTCCTGGATTGTTTAGCGCCTCAAGCTTCCCTCACCGAGGGCGGCGAGCTCTCAACAATTGGGAAACGCCGTTCAGCGAGAACTGGTATTCCCACGGTAGACAAGGGGGCGCACCGGGGCGTTGAGAGGTGAAAGGAAAGTTGAGACGGGTGCTGGTGGGCAAGCCAACAGCTGCGCCACGGGCTTGTTCCAGATTAATTCTTGTCTCAGTGACAGTCGGAACGTTCACTAAAATTACGGTACGGGTTGGTCGCTCAGCAGCGGCTCACCTCACAGCTTTCCACCCCGCTTAGTTAGAGGTTAGAGGTTACAGGGGCAGCACTGGAGCTCTTCCCAGCCCGGTTTGGAGATGCATCCCCAATGCTATTCTCCATCCATGGCCCATGGGATCCTGCTTCTAAGGGGAGTTAGAGGTGTGCAGAAGTGTGCCGTCTCACCTAAGATAAGGCAGAGCTGCGTCTTGGATTACTACGAATACATGTATTTATTCTAGCTCATCGCCTTGCCTTTTATCTTGAACTCTGCTTCCGACATCATCACCACCATCGTCATCATCCTTACCCCAGCAGCTCTCCAGCTCTGCTCTCCAGCACAGCTTCATCCCTGTCCCGTAAATATCACGTGCCAACAAAGCAACTTCCCACTCCCGTCCTCGGGATCCCGCGGCCTTTCACGTTCTCGTCCTCCAACCTCGGCCTTGCCTCCGCAATCCTCCTCCTCCCTCCCCCAGCTTCTGTCTTGACTCCCGTCTCCGTATTCGGGCCCTCCCTTGTCTGACTCAGCAAATCTCAAATCTCAATCTTGCTGCTGTCCCCCACGCTCTCGCCTACGCCGCATCTACAACTTTTCCCTGTCTCCCCCCTCCCGCGAAGAAGCCTCCTCTTCCCTTGGTCAGGGCCCCTTTCTCGAGACAACTCCCCAAAGCTATGGTTGCCACCGCCTCCGCCGCTCTCCCCTCGGGGGAGAGACAACCGCTGGAGAAGAAGCCCGTCAAGTTCTCCAACTTGCTGCTCGGCGCCGGCCTGAACATGTTCGAGGTCACCACCCTCGGTCAGCCCCTCGAGGTCGTCAAGACCACCATGGCTGCCAACCGCGGTGACGGCTTCGCCTCGGCTTTGGGACGCGTCTGGTCGCGTGGTGGACCTCTTGGCTGTGAGTTCCTCCCCATACTGCGCGAAAGTCGGCTGTATTCTGTAACCCCCTGCTGACCCGCGTTATGCCCAGTCTACCAGGGCCTTATCCCCTGGGCCTGGATTGAAGCTTCCACCAAGGGCGCCGTTCTCCTCTTCGTCGCCACCGAGGCCGAGTACTACGCCCGAAACGCTGGCGCTTCCGAGTTTGGCGGCGGCATCATCGGTGGTATCACCGGTGGTGTTGCTCAGGCCTACGCCACCATGGGTTTCTGTACCTGCATGAAGACGGTCGAGATCACCAAGCAGAAGCTTGCTGCCGGCGGCATCAAGCCTCAGTCCACCTTCGTCACCTTCATGGACATCTATCGCAAGGACGGTATCCGCGGCATCAACAAGGGTGTCAACGCTGTTGCCATTCGCCAGATGACCAACTGGGGTAGTCGTTTCGGTCTCAGCCGTCTGGCTGAGGGTTGGATTCGCACCGCCACCGGCAAGAAGGATACCGATAAGTTGGCCGCCTGGGAGAAGATCCTGGCCAGTGGTCTCGGTGGTGGACTCAGTGCCTGGAACCAACCTATCGAGGTCATCCGCGTGGAGATGCAGAGCAAGAAGGAAGACGCCAACCGTCCCAAGAAGATGACGGTCGGCAACACCTTCAAGTACATCTATGAAACCAACGGCGTTCGGGGCTTGTACCGCGGTCTCGCCCCCCGCATTGGCTTGGGCGTTTGGCAGACAATCTGCATGGTTGCATTTGGTGACATGTGAGTATACCCTGAAACATGCAAATCGACCCCGCTTGCATTCAGATTGACTAACACCATGGACTACAGGGCAAAGGTTTATGTCGAGAAGTTGACTGGCGACAAGGTCACTGCTAAGCATTAGACGGCGCTAATAGGAGCATTAAACACGGCCCGGCAGGGCCTCTGGTTAATATTCGCTTTGAATGAGGGGCTACTCTGATGGATGTTCTGTCCGTCCGATCCACAGGGCATGCTCATGCACGCATTTACTTGTTTCTTAAGTGCTGTAGACAGATTCCTGGCTTGTAAAGCAGGCCACAAAAATATAGACGGAAATAATACTGCATCCTTTGATTGTCGTTTTGCCTAGAATCCCGTTAGGTACAGGTTTCCAACGCTTGACTGCCGCTTTTGGACATGCTGCAGGGTCGTGGAATGTCACATCATCGTGCGTCAACCTCTACTGTCGGGAGAAACAAGTGGGGACTTTTTGAGGCTGTAGGGTGATCGATTTATAAAGTACACAAGCAAATCCACTGTTATTGCCATGGAGTATGATATGGCTGTCTGTCATACTATTATATTGCTATATATTGCACGAACTTTCTATGCCTCCAGGCTAATTACTTCAGGCTGTGCTATTATATATATTTATAGGATTAAAAGCTATATAATGCTAGACTAATAGCAAGTATTGTATTATATTCCTAAGCTTATAAGATAACCCAATCTCGCTTTAACTTTAAGATTAGCTTAGTAGTAAGAAAGTAAGATATGTAAATATTATAGTAGTTTTCTTATTTACTCTTAAGGCTGTACTAAGATATAACCTAGCCTGCGATGGTAAGCATACTCTGACACAAGTGTAATAGCATGTAAACTCTTGTCCACTATTGTTATATTAACATTTCCACCTCATAGCGCAACAGGAGACAAGTATGCAAGAGCTAACCCTCTCCAGCTAATCCAGCCGGCAACTCCTCATACACCAGTCCCCAGTCCTCCTCCATGCTCAGTAGTGCCCCAGCCCGGACCAGCTCCTCCATATCCTCCTCGGGCAAGGTGCTTACATCCAAGTCCCGGGCCCGGTTCTCGGCATGTTTAATCTCCAGCCACGCATCCGGCACGCCGGGATCACGCAGCCGGCGCACCGACCGGCGGCGGCGGCCCCGGCTGAAGGCTTCATTCTCCTGCTGATGGCGCTCGAAGTCGGCAAGGAGCGGGCCAGCCGGGTTGCCGTCCAGGTGGGCCTCCGGGCGGAAGAGCTTTGTGGCGGCGTATTGAGGGCCTTGGATGACGCCGATAACGGGGTTTGGGGTGAGAATGAGCTGGTGCGTGTCTAGATAGGTCCGGCGGGAGTAGGAGCTTATTTCGGCGTCCGAGTCGTCAGTGTCCGGGTCGGCTTCCGGGGCCGGGGGTTCGGGATGGGGTATGAGCGGCTGGGGGCGCCGGACACGGCGGCCATCGGGTAGTTTTGTGATATGTGCCTCCAACTCGTCCCTTTCGTCGACAGACAGTAGAAATACACGGCCGGTGGCGTCGCCAATTGCCAGCTTGGAGTAGTCTGGCGAGAAAGCTCCGAAAGAAATAGGCCCGGGAGCCTCGAGCAGTTTACGCACCAGAGGCTTCCGCCAGTTTCGCACGTTCCAGACTCTGACGATTCCGTCGCTGGAACCTGTGTAAAAGCGATCTGTCGAGGATCCCCAAGCTGTAAACTTAACGCCTGTATCCTCCCTCTCACGGTCACCGCTGAAGTCATCCAGCGGGTAGCCATGCCGCAGTACGTGGACAGGCTTGTCACCCTGCGCTGTGTCCCAGACATAGACGCGGCCGTCTGTACACGCTGCAGTGACGTACGCAAACGGCACCGAGTTGGGCATGATAGTCAACTCATTGATGTCACAAGCAGGGCAGTCTAGAGCCTGGATCTCGGTGAACGCGCCGTCAGCACGTTGGAAGTCACGCTGGAAAACGTGGATCTGAGTCTTGACGCCATGGTCGATGGAAAGGCCTGTAGGAGATGTCGCGGCGATGAAGCGATGGAGCATGGGATGCCAGGCGACTTCAAACACGTTGGCCGTCGAGCCTGTCACGACTTGGACCCGGCAGCCCTTCTCAGCGTCCCACAGCATGATCTCTCCAGAGTTTCGTTTGTCCTCCGGAATATCGAGATCCTCCCCGCTCGTACTACGAGGGGAATAACCGACTAGGAGTAGATGCTGCGTTCCTGATGCTTGGGGTATTTCCGGTTTTTGGCACGTTTTTGGTGCTTTTCCCCATTGTAAGGTCGCTGGGAAATACGCCCACTTGTCTGAACCATCGGCATCGGACCGCGAGCACGAGAAGGTTTGATACGAGCTCTCAGCTGGATTCTCAGGGTCGATAGTATAGATGCGGACAGCATCTGTCGGCGAATCCGCCGCAGTTGCCACGCGTCCGGAACCATCCTTGGCAGCAGCGACAAAGTTCACGTTTCCATCGTGGTGCCATGTAGCCAGGACCTTCATTAAGTTACCCTCGGCGTCGACCTTCCACACCTTCACAGTTTTGTCGAAGCTAGAGGTGTAGGCCAGGTCGTGAACCTTGTCATAATCTGATGAAACAACAGACGAGTAGAGCCAAGGGTCCTGACTTCGGCGCATGGCCTCCGTCGAGTTCTCGCCCTTTTCTACTACGGGTCGACGTATCCGGTGATCAGGGAAAGCGCGGAGCGTCCCTTTCTTAGTTGAGCAAAGAAGCAAATTGCCTGGCTTATTGTACTGTTGGTTGTGTGTGTCAGAATGGGCTGTCGTTCCGCATATCAAGTTGTTATCGGAAACCCAAGATCCAGTCGTTATGTCTCCTGCACAGTTGGTGAACTCGGCAACAACCTGCAGTGCATCTTCGCGACCCTTTTTGAACTCGTTCTGGAAGTTCTCGTACTGTCTCATGCGCCCAAAGCCAGCGTTGCCTTCTATCTCACGTGCTAAGAGGAGTGATTGGATTCGGCTGGTGCGCATACGTTGACCCCGTTGGTCGTCTTTGTCCTGGTTGAGGGAAAGGACTTGGAGGTTTTGTAGTGATGTGCCCTTTCCAGCTAGCAGATCCGAGCACAAGTTCCGGACGTCTTCAGATGTTCTTCCTTGAAGTTTGCTTCCAACTACCGTAGGCACGTTGTATTTGAGGCACATGCGAGCCAGAGCCTCAAGTGTGCCAGGCACAGCATGGACCTCGTAGGTGGATATCAACCTCGCTATTTCGGCGACCTCCTCAGCGGTGAAGTCGACATGATACACCGTCGATTGCAGCTTAAGCACCACGTCGCGTGGTGCATGGTGTAGACGGCCTGCTCCTTTGGCAATGTTTTCTCGATCCGAAGCCGTGCGATACGGTCGTTGGCTGAGTTGAAACCATTTATTATCCGGACGGGGTTCCCTTCTGATCGCTCGTGGTCTGTTGAGGCGTAGTTGGAGATTAGGATGCTCGACAGCTGGTTGAGGGGGTGGTGGCAGCTGCGCGGCAGGTGGTTTCGTGGCAGGTGGCTTCGTGGGTGGTGGCTTCGTGGGTGGTGGCACGTGTGGTCGCGGCGATTCACGGTGCCGCGTAGTTGTGGATATGTCTGTAGTCTTTATAGGAGGTGCAGGTGAGGAAATACGCTCGACGATGGGATGGACGCGATATTGCTTTCAAAAGGTGAGTTTCTTAGTCATATATGACGACCGCCGCGCTTACCTGTACGTCCGCGAGTCTCTTCACCTCGAGTCGTGCCCAAGCCGCGATATCAGCTTCGTCCTGCGGGAGTAGGTATCCCAGGGTTTCGTCAAGTCGTGTCCGGAATCTCGCGCTTTGAGCCAAGAGTGTCACCGTCTAAAGAGCTCTATTAGCTGCGTCCCGAGCACCGCGAAGTTCTCCTTCTTACGGTGCTTCTTACCTGGATGGCGATCTTGTCGACTTCGTATACCGCGGGCGACAGCTCGTTGACGATGCGGCTGACGTGCGGCAGGACCTGCTCCTGCAAACACGCCTTGAGGCTCCTCCGACGCGTATCACCATTGCTATCGACGCGCCGCCGCTTGGCTGGCGGCTCTTCATGCGCGACTGGTAGCTCCTGGGGTTTAGGGAACGGGAGGCTGTTGATCGTCGCGGTAGGAGGCGAGTCGCCCGTTAGATCGATGGTTTGCCTAGTCGCCGTCGTTGTGAGCGAATAGCTCATCGCAATGATAGCAAAAAGGCAAAGGGAGGAGAGTGGTGGATGAATAGCCGCGCAGACCTGGCAGGGTTGAGGTTGGGTAAGTAAGGAAGGGGTTTATAACTTATTGCATAGCTTGTTAGAAGTGTTAAAGTGGTTAGAAGGACTAGAAGGGAGCCTAAGCAGGAGATTACTAATATTATCTAGCGGGAAGTGCGTTATAGCGCTTTATAGCAGGCTTTACTTAGCTTATAACTCTTATAAGCTAAAATAAGTTATATTCTTATAAAATATATTAAAAAAACTAGACTTATAAGCTATTATAAGTAAATATACTTATTATAAGTTATTTTTTATTAAAGAAGAATTTAAGAAAGAGTTTTCTTTAATATTTATACTAGAATATTTAATAAATTTTATATAAGTTTCATTCAGGTTCAATCCAGGTTTAATCCTGATTTAAACTAGTTTATGTCTATATTAGATCCAGTATTTATATTAGTAGGCTGGGAGCGGGTGATATGCATTCGACAAAAGTCGAGAAAACCAGCATATTGCCAATTGACAATAATCCGTATTTTTAAGAGTGCATCCATCCTAAGAGCCGAGTTGGAAAGGTCCGCGGCTCTCGAAGTTAGCAAACAACCTGTCGCTGTCAAAGGCGGGATCTTGTAACGTTGTAATAGTGGAGATTGAATTTCTCCTGGCCTGGGGCTACCTTCTCATGATTGAGAAGGCTGTTCCAAGACGAGGTCTCGCGACCTTCTTATGAGAGAAGGTCCTCATGACTAGATAAGGTAGCTAGCTATGTAGGTACAAGTATGTTATCGTGACACAAGCAGTCTATTCGCTATTGAAGTATCGGAAGCATAGTGCATAGTTGTCATGAATGTAAAGCTACTGTAAAAGGCAGATTGTATAGATGATAGCAATGCGACATAAGCTACTATATACCTGCAAGCACAAACTAAGAATACAAGCTGTTCCCAACGCTGATAACATACTCTAAAATGCATATAAAGTTTGAAATATCTACAGCTTACTCTTGCTTGATTCTTGAGCTGCAAGCTCTTCGTACATCCGGTCAATATGCTCTCGGAAGGCTCTGGCAGCCTGTGGCCGTTTCAGCTTTAGCCTGTCATCACGTTAGTCGATGCTTTATATAACATGCAGATATGAAACTTACGTGGGCGTCAGAAGCTCGTTATCGACAGTAAAAGGATCCACTTCCAGATGAACATTGCGCACTTTTTCGAAGCTGTTGAACTTGTGTCCCTTGCCGATGGTATCAAGCAGCTTTAGGAACTTAGCCTTCACCTTGGGGTCATTGGCGGCGGCCTTGATAGCAGCGACGTCGCTCGGAGTGATGCTCTCCTGCAGGATCTTGCCGGCGAAAGGGGCAAAGTTTTCGACATCAATGCCGAAGATGCCCACGAGAGATGACTGGGTGCCGTCTCCGTGTACGAAAGCCATGTTGACCAGGTTGGTGCTACCCATGTAAACGTTTTCGATGCGTTCGGGAGAGATGTATTCGCCCTGGGCGAGCTTGAGCACATTCTTCTTGCGGTCGATGATCTTGAAGCGGCCCATCTTGTCGACCTCGCAGATATCGCCGCTGTGGAACCATCCGTCGGGATCGATTGTCTTAGCTGTCTCCTCCGCGTTCTTGTAGTATTCGCGGAAGACAACCGGCCCACGGAGCAGAAGCTCGCCTCTCGGGTGAGGCTTATCATCCACTGAATACTCGAATTCGGGGACTGACTCGAGGCAGGTCTCGATGCAAGCCATGGGGCCACCGATATTTCCAGTGCTGAAATCGCCATGGAGTTGAATCGTTCCAACGGCATATGTCTCAGTCATGCCGTAGCCTTGCATAAAGTTGTTGGCAAAGGCTGCGCGAAGGAAGACTTGAACATCAGGGTCCAGCTGCGCGCTTCCACTAATCATGCTGTGGGCTCGTTGTAGGCCCACAGCGGCTTTGACCTTGGGAGTCCAGATTTTGTCGTAGAGGAAATGCGTGTTGGAGGCCTTTCCAGGTGCAAGTTGCATGGAAGACTTCTTGGTGTTGATCACATGTCGTGAAAGAGCGCCCTTGAAGCCATCGGCTTCTATCGTTGCGGTTCGGATGGCGGAATTGAAGCGGTTGAAGAGGCGGGGAACGGAAATGAAGCCAGTGGGTTGTAAAATCTTCATATCGTCAACCAAGCCAAGGATATCTCCCCGGAAGAAGCCAATGGCAGCACCCTCGGACAAAGCAATCTGATCGACAAGCCGGCCATAGATATGAGCCAAGGGCAGGTATGACATGTGAACGTCCTTGGGGCCGACAGTCTTGTTAGTCCTGCCGGCCGACACAGCGGCAACTGCGTTCCCATGCGTGATGACCACTCCCTTGGGTGGTCCCGTGGTGCCCGAAGTATAGTTGATGGTGCAGATCTCGTCGGATCGCGGGGCGCGCACGGGTCGTCCCGATCTTGCGCCAAGCTCCTCTACTTCCTGAATGGAGTAGATCTGGATACCATGCTGAGATGCCATCTCGTTCAACAAGGCGGCTTTGGTGTGGGAGTCGAGTTCGCCGTGGTCAAGGGGGTCCAAAGACACGATCAGCTTGAGGCCAGGTAGCCGGGGCGCCATCTTGAGGAGAACAGGAATATGAGGCAGCGAGCAGGCAACGCAGGCCAGCTCGGCATGGTTGATGATGTATTCGGTGGCTTCAGGGCCCAAGGTCTCATAGAGCGAGACTGTGTAGAGGGCTTGCGATGCGAGGCCGAGATCTGTTTGAGAGTCCGTGTCAGTATTTGGTTGGGTCTGAAGTTGGTCCCTGGATTTGGGTGTGTCCTTTAGGTAACATACCGGTAATCTGCCACTCTACACGGTTCTGCGCCCACAAACCCACGCCATATTGGTCCTTGGGGTAGTTGATGCGCTGGTGAATCTCAGCAATGCCAGCGCCAAAGTTCTTCCTCCGTGTGTCGACCTCGCCATAGGTCAACCAGTCGAACTTGTCCTCCCACTGCTGGGTGGTGGAATTCCAATGGCGAGTACCGAGACACCTGGCACTGGGCCTCTTCACAGCGGCGGCCTCGAAAATGTCGTGCGTCGACTGGATCTCGGGGTCAAAGGTGGTGAGCAAGGCTTCGTCGCGGACAGCCCAGTTTCGGTAAACAGCACTGCGGCCGGGGCGCTCGGAGCCCGGGACGGGAACTCCATACGGAGAGCCGGGCGGAGGATGAGTGGACAGCCTCTTGAAATAGGCGGCGGGATCTCTTTGGGAAGCCATATTGGAGCTGTCTTGGAACTAGGTGGTAATGGATGGATGGTTTCGACGAACTGCTGATGGCGCCGGAGGAGTTGAAACAAGACGTAGACAGACAGACAGACGGACAAGACGCTGAGGGCGATGGACAGGTAATAGGAATGCAGCAAGGAGGGAGGAGGGAGGCGGGAGGGAAGAAGGGAGAAATCGAGGTCAGCAGCAGCACAGCGCTGGATAGGTCGATAGTAGTATAGGTTGATGAGGCCCTGGCACGAGAAGAAGTGTGAATGCGCGACGAGCAGCGACAAGTAACAAAACAGCGGCAGAAGGCCCAACTGGATACCAGCAGTCGCAGAGGATGCTTTTGATGCTTTCGAGGCCCATCGGCCGCGACGGCGCAACGAGCAACGTGGGTAATAAGCTTGGCAAGTCCGAGGCGACCGCGAGCCTCGGCAGCCCCAGATTTCGCAGGCGTCGCAGGCGTCAATAGCGTCACTTGCCAGCCCGGGGCCGCCACACCCATGGGATTGGGGGGGGAATTGCAAGGAATGGGATTGGGCAAAGCGCTATAGCGGCGGGGAGGCCAGACAACCAGACAAGGAGCCAGACCCCTTTACAGCGAGCGAGCCGAGGAGCCCTCAGGGGTTGTCATGGATCCTGCGTGATTCTCCTCCGCAAAATCTCTGGCCTGTGGCCTTTGTTTCGTGGGGATGGCCGGCGGACGGAACGGAGATTGATGACGGAGACAGAGATGGAGATGGGAGATGGCACTGTGCCCAACTGGGTATAAGTGCTAGAATACTCCTTCGGGGAAGTGGCGGGGTTACGGGTTCAATCTTAAGTTCAAGTTCTTTTCCATAATACAAAGTTGCACCTATCCATGTTTATATAGATGCATTGCATCGTGCGTAAATATTCCATAGCTCATCTCACTTTCACTCTCACTCTCACGCCGCACAAACACCTCGAACGAAAATTCTCCGCCGGCCGTTTTTCCCTGTGACACCTCATTCATCCACGGACCATGGTCATGTCGTGGCCCGTGAACCGTAGTCGGTCGTCCGGCCACACGGACGACGCTACGGCCGGGGGCCCCACGACGCACCGCGATGCAGCAGCCCCCGCGGTGGAGAGCAGGTCAACCTCGGGGCGGCCCTGGGCTTCTACTGCAAGGTTGTAGTAATGTACTTCGTACAGTTCCAGGACGCCGACGGGGAATCAGGGGCCCAAAACGAGGCCTCGATGCGCTGCGAGAAAGTGGTTCATGGTGACGCTGAAATGTGAATTAAGGATCTGACTCGGCCCAACACTCACATGCGCTTAGCCGTCGTGGTGACCTTGTCTTGTGCGAACCCAGAAACTAGCCCCCCATAACCGCCCCTCCCCAAACTTCCATGGATACTAGTACCTCCCACTCGGTTGCATGTGAAGACGGGATCAAACTTTGGCCGTCGCATTCACCGACTCCAGTTCCCACGGATCAGTGAATTGTTAACAACAACACCTCCATTGACGACCTAGCAAACAGGGCAATATAAGCAGCCATTCCTATCGTCGTCTCATTCGTCATGTAGCCGGAACCAGTTTGCTTCATGCTGCTTGCTTGTTCCTTCATTCGGGTCATCCCAGCGCCGCGTTCTATTTTTGTTATTGTTAGAGGCCGCAAGGTTTGATCCGTATGATGCTTCACTCTCACAGCCATGGGACTTTGTTGGGCTAGCGCTTAGTTGAAGCCCTCTAGAAGTACCCTTCATAAGTTACCAATGAACCGTTTGAAGATGGCCGAGAGGCATGACCTGAAAGCTGTTATGATGCATGAAGCCAAGTGGCCATCTGGATGCTGATAAATAGCAAAATAATTCTTCGAGTACTTCGGATATCTCTCACACATGTCCATGCTAAAGGCTTTTTTCCATAAGATTATTTGGGGGGGGCTTCCTTCTCGTCTTCTGTCTTTCTGCTGACAATCAACTATCTAAGTCTTGGTCTCTGAGGTCTGTAGGACACTTCTACCGAGATGTGCTCATTGTAATGGATGTTCCAGAAGATGTCCTGAAGTTGGTGTCATGATAAGTGGGCAATAATCACTAAGCATCATGACCCACAGTTCCAAGCCTGGCCAAAATAGAAGATATCTTCACCACCATTCAGCACTAACACTGATGGCTCTGAGTGGTCTACGTTTTCAAGAAAAGAGTTAAACTTATAAACAGGACCCCAATGGGAGCAATATATAAATGGTCCTCTGTGACCTCGGCACGCGAAATGGCCATCCCGATTCACGAGGGTGTTCACGACATGTTTAGTTCCCACCCACCTTTCGATCTGACGTCGTACGAGGGCAACAGCAGAGGCTGTGCACATCACAACAGTCGGCCGCTGTTTGTTCGAGGACCATGAGCAGGCGCATTCGATAGCGCCTCTGAACCAATTGCACCATCCGGCCCAGGGCTTCGATATTGGTTTCGCCATACTCAGTAATTACTTGTTAGTCGTTCGCAGAGGTTCGCCCAAGTCTTCGACGCTTGTTGCTTGTTGGCCTCGGGCGCTCGCCTACTTGCAACCTCGTCCGGGTCCCTGCATCACTGGCTCTGGCTGTCGTCAACCCAAGATCTACAAGTACTGGACGCACTGTACTTGTATTGTTCACAGGTAACTGCCCTCAACCCGACAATGACGGCATCTCGCGGTCGTCGGGCCATCTCTCTGGCCCCCGGTAGCCGACGAGGGATTTCGAGAGGCGAGACAGCTTGCGAGAGCGGCTGCCGGTGCAAGGGCCGTTCTTCGATGGATGAAGCCATTGTCATGGTCCCAAGCCAGCGAATGGGACGAGCAAACGACCAGCAGCAGCGAGCTCGGCGGCGTGAGAAGCGTGAGAAGTGTGAGAAATGGACGTGTTGTCGATGGCGTGCTCTCCAGACTTCCCCACAGCCATTCCCAAAATGGCTTTAAACGGGATGGCACAAGTTGTTAGTTGGGGGTGGGCGTCGAGCGGCGTCGAGAAACTGACCAAAGTATAAAGAGCCAAGGCCACGATTGCGTCGAGCTGCAGTTTCTTCTAAACTCTTGGAACCTTTTGCTTCCTTTCTCCCTTTTCTCTCTTCACTTACATACATCAATCTCGAGCCGAAATCGCAATCATGGCCGAACTCAGCAAGAACTTTGAGACGCTGCAGCTCCACGCGGGGTATGTTTCAGAATCCAAGCTCCATGTCATCCAGCTCCAGGCTCCATGCTTCGGGCTCCAGCTGTCTCGGGCCCCCTGAGCCTCTGAAGTGACAGCTGTGGCCCATGGCGGGGTATCCATCACGTCGGCGATGCCCCTCTACCTCAATATGGATCGCGACACCTTCACCTTCACCAAGCTGACTCTGTGCCTTTTTCAGTGCCACACCTGATCCTACTACGCACTCTCGAGCTGTGCCCATCTACGCCACCACTGTACGTGTTCCCGACGGTTCAGTTGGAGTTACCCCACCAAAGTATTCGCACACGCCTCGGAAGCTGACCGCGATCCTATACAGAGCTACACCTTCGATGACTCGGCCCATGGCGCGAGGCTGTTTGGCCTCAAGGAATTCGGCAACATCTACAGCCGTATCATGAACGTGAGTAGCTCCCCACGAAGTCAGGTGGTCAATCATTGACAAAGCCATCGTTATAGCCCACCGTCGATGTCTTTGAGAAGCGGATAGCTGCCCTTGAGGGCGGCGTTGCTGGCTTGGCCGCCGCCTCCGGCCAAGCTGCTCAGTTCATCGCCATCAACACTCTCGCTCACGCCGGTGACAACATCGTCTCCACCTCCAACCTCTACGGCGGCACCTACAACCAGTTCAAGGTCTTCCTGCCCCGCCTGGGCATTCACACCAAGTTCGTCAGCGGCGACAAGCCCGAGGACATTGGCGCCGCCATCGACGACAAGACCAAGGCCGTTTACGTCGAGAGCATCGGAAACCCCAAGTACAACATCCCCGACCTCGAGGCCATTGCCAAGATTGCGCATGAGAAGGGCGTTCCCCTAGTTGTAAGTCAAGCCCACGAGTGCCTGACCCTCTACCCTGACTTACATATCGTGAAAAGGTCGACAACACCTTCGGCGCTGGTGGTTACTTCATCCGACCCATCGACCACGGTGCTGATATCGTCGTCCACTCTGCCACAAAGTGGATCGGCGGCCACGGCACTACCATCGGCGGTGTCATCGTCGACTCCGGCAAGTTCGACTGGGGCAAGCACGCCAAGCGTTTCCCCCAGATGAACGAACCCTCTGACGGTTACCACGGCCTCAAGTTCTGGGATACCTTTGGCCCCATCACCTTCATCATCCGTGCGCGTGTTGAGATCCTGCGCGATGTTGGTGCTGCCATGAACCCCTTCGCCGCCCAGCAGCTGCTTCTCGGAACCGAAACCCTCAGCCTGCGCGCCGAGCGACACGGCCAGAACGCCCTAGCCTTGGCCAAGTACCTAGAGAGCAGCCCCTACGTCGCTTGGGTCTCATACCCCGGACTGAAAAGCCATCCTTACCACGAGACTGCGTTGAGGTACTTGAAGAGGGGCTTCGGTGGCGTTCTCAGCTTCGGTGTAAAGGGAGGCGGTGCTGGCAGTGAGGTTGTTGACGGCTTCAAGCTCATCTCCAACCTCGCCAACGTCGGTGATGCCAAGACCCTGGCTATTCAGTGAGTTAACTTGAGTGCTAGAGCGAAAATTTATATTAATAACTTTTAGCCCCTGGTCTACCACCCACGAGCAGCTTTCCGACGAGGAGAAGCTCAACTCCGGTGTAACGGAGGTAAGTGGATCGAACCTCTTTCATATTTTGACCCTACTAACTCGAGGTTTAGGACCTTATCCGAATCTCGGTCGGTATCGAACACATTGACGACATCATTGCCGATTTTGAGCAATCTTTCAAGGCTGCGTCCGCTGCCACCACTGAAGGGAAGGGCGAGGAGAAGGTTCTAGCCACGGATACTAAGGAGGCTGAGGCGCCCGTTGCTCCCTAAGTGTAGCCTGAGATGGTCGGATGGTTTACCAGGCGGTGTTGGAATAGAGAGAGATGGAGGAGCCAACGGATTGCTTCGTATGATTAAATACCCACAGGGAAACATCAATGAAATTGACAGCGTGCTTTTGTTCAGATAAGGAGCTTTTGACTTTGCAAGTAAGACACTTTGGTGACGATAAGTGTGATGATTGTCAGCAGATTCTTCGCAGTCGTAAAATACCTTAGGAAATGTAAGAGACATGAAGTTTGAAATCTCCTGGTCAGAACCTGGCAACCTGGGTGCTTAATGCTGGTTTCGAGGTTGAAGAAGTGGAGGGCAACAGTGCATCATCAGTAGGCGTGATTGGCTCAAATCTCCCCACACTAGAAACCACCATCAGCCATACATCTCCAGCTCCCAGCAACGTCACAGCCAACACCACGAACACCATCACCACCACCCCCAACAACACCGACCATGCGCCTCCCCTCGCCCACCGCCGCCCTCCTGGGCCTCCTCCCACTCGCTCTAGCCACGGACCTCACGCTCTACCTGCCCAACGCCGCCCACCTCGCCGCGCTGCCGCCCTCGGCGCACGCCACGCTCAGCGCCCTGGGCAAGCACTTCTCCGCGCCGCTGACGGCCGCAAACACTTTCGTCTTCC